>JAUZNC010057757.1:0-12326 GCA_034780395.1 Vannuccia rotundouncinata | reverse complement strand
CAAACGTTGCGATTCCCATCATGTGAAGTACCTTATTTTTTTTTGTCGCAAACATTGCGAGGCCCGTAATGAAGAGGTTAATCTAAATGCTTATGAAATCATTTTATTTTCATATTTTATTGCATTAAGTATAGGTCAAATAGAGTACATATATATGTTGGGCACATCTGGACTTAATATTAATATGTGCTGCACAAAATACCAATTTATTTAGTGACAGATTCAATAAAATATATTTGAATCATTTTTAAACAAATTAATATAAAAATAAAAATTATATACAAGCACTTTAATATAATAAAATATAATTAATACTAAAACAATATCATTTATTATTTTTAATAGAATTATTATTTTTTAATTCAATATAACACAGTTGAATTCATAAAAATAATTGTGAATTGGTAATTGGTAATATGCTATGCTCAACACAGATTGATAAAATACACCTATTATATATAAATCTGCTATTATAATTTTAAAAGATGCAATATTAATTAACCATTAAGGATACTAACACATTTGAATTTATATAGCCATTTGATAAGTCAACCAAATAATCAGACATAATTATATTTTAGTGAATATCTGAATATTCAAATATGTTTTTAAAATAGATTACTTTTTAATATAAAAATAATTAACATTACACATTAAAATATAGAATGTAATAAGTTAATTGATATCAAAATCTCTCCTGTGTAGGTTAAATAAATTCATTTTGTTGTTGGCTGTCAACTTTAATTTTTTTCAATATTATAACTAAAATTTTTCTTCAAATATATTAAATTATCTATATAAAGGAGATATGTATTTTATCTATATAAAAGAAAAAATTTATATTTGGAAAATAAATCCAAATGTTCAGTTGGATAGTCACTAAAGTAAAACGTCCAAATATTCAGTTGGCTAACACCTGTTGCCTGCTACAATATTTGTTATAGTGAAGATACATAGCCACTTGCAAAGTATAGAATAGATAAATCGAGCCATACAACAGAACTCAGCATATGGTTAATATAGTGCATTTAATATATCACCATATTTATATATACAAAAACAGTGTTGAAAGCATACTACCAAATAATAAAATATGTATGACTTTATATTTCAGGCTGCATTCTATTTAGTCTATCAAGGTTATATCTAGCATACGTTATACACCCAACCCCATCTTTCACTAGTTAAATTGGAGTAATATTGATACTTATCTGGAGTAAAATTGTCATGGAATGCATTTCTTATCAAAATTTAATACAAAAAAATAATAATTAGACAACACAATTATAGATAATCAGAATTTGGATATATTACCTTATAATCGACATATTCCACTTGTTTTTATCCTATGCATATAACTATTTATATTAAAATACAATATGCGAATTACTCTTTGACTTTTCTAAACAGTAAATGGGAAGAAAAAACAATTTGTACGAATAAACAAAATTTTTATTAATTGTAGAAATTTTGCGAATTTAATTTATTCTAATACGATTCTCAACTATTTAAAATTTTATATTCAACTTTTTATTCCCCATGTGGAAAAATAAAATAACTGTTAATTTATTAAGTTTTACTTGTAATATAAATTAAAATAGTAAATGAATAAAAACTAAATTTTAAGTGTTTTTTTTATTACGTGGCATGATAAGTAGACGTTATATTAGCTGACTCAGTTTTCAGTCAAAGTAGTTGAGAAATAGCCATGGCTCCATTATAATAAAAAGTCAGACCGCGTCTACTTCTTTAATTCTACCAAGGCTACCCAAGAAAACAAATCACTGACGAAACAAAATGACTCAGTCTGCATTCATCACAATCGGATTTTGTAATTGGAATGATGGTTCAGTGAAAATTCAACAACATACTGATTCTAAATGCCATAAGACGCTATGGTGGCTACTATTAAGCTTCAAAAGATTACAGAAATTGATGTGCATCTAAATAATGATATCTTCAAAATGAAAAGTCAATCAACAGAAAAATGTTGTTGAAAATAATATCCAATTCTTAGCAATGAGCGGATTTCCTTTACGAGGTCACGCCAGTGATGAATTTTCAAATGCTCAAATTGAGAGGTTAAGATTGTTTGGAATTTTTTGATTGGATCAAGAAAAAGACTTATAAACATACTTCAGCAGAAATCCAAAACGAAATATTGCAAATTTTGACTCTCAATGTTTTACGTAAAATTGCTGCCAACCTGCAGACTACTGAATTATAAATTCTAATGAGGAATGAGACCACAGACTTGGCTAACAAAGAACAAGTAGTCTTATGCTTCCACTATGTTGACGATGACCTCCGTGTCAGTGAAGATTTTATTGGGCTTTACGTGATCTAAGACACAACAGCTAACACCCTGGTCACCTTGGTAAAGGATGTATTAAAAATTCTCAATTTGTCTCCAAACAAACTACGATGGATCAATGGCTGGGGCGAAAGAAGGAGTTGCAACACAAAATCTTAATCTTCCATGTTCAGATACCATTAAAAAAATCAAAATGATGAAAAAGGCCCTTGAGACAACTTATGTAATTACTAAACTCATAAAAAAGTCGCCACGCCAAAATTCTATTTTCGATAAAATAAAAGCAGGAATTGCACCAGACTGCCCTGGGATTAGAATATTGTGCGCAACCCGTTGGACTGTGTGTGCTCACTCTCTTCTATTCATTATGAAACATTATGAATGTTTACAGTTGTGCTGGGAAGAATCTCTGGCGTATGTCTCGGGACACTGACATGTGAGCCAGAATAAGGGGTGTCGCAGTTTATATGAGACAGTTTGATTTTCATTATGGTGTTGTATTAGGTCAATTGATTCTTTCACACAGTCACGGACAATTTAAGTCGCACTTTCAGAAATCCGACCTATCTGCCACTGAAGGTCAAGTGATTGCTTCTTTGACAACCATGACACTGTGTCCATTAGAAATGACCAAAACTTTGACTTGGATAAAAGTCTTCAGAAAAAAATGATTTAAAATAGGTTTTAATCAACCCAGTCTTCCTAGACAAAGAAAAACACCCAAACGGTTCGATAATGGCTTGATGGCACATGAATTTCCTACAAGTGTTGTAGATCACTTCCGTAGAATATATTTTGAATCACTGGAACATATAATCGCCACTATGAAATCTCGATGCGACCAACCGAGATATCGTATGTACAATAGTTTACAGCAATTACTTATGAAAGGAGTCGCAGGTGAGGATTTCGAGACCGAACTGAATGTAATATAACTACCTACCTTTTACAAAGAAGACTTTAATAAATCGGATCTACAATTACAGCTCAATTTGTTAACAAATTTTATGTCGTCAGGTAATGTAATAGTAAATAAAGATCTGTTAACTATTGTTGAGTTTGTTCGTCAATTAACGCAGGGACAATAATGTTTACTGTCAGAGGTAACAATTCTATTAAAACTGAAACTTGTGATGCCAGCTACAAATGCGGAGAGTGAAAGAGTGTTTAGTTCCCTGCGACGTATCAAAAATTATTTAAAACCGTCATTGAATCAATCAAGATTGAACCACTTAATGATATTCATGAATGTGCATAGAGTCGTGGACACACGCAGTCTCATTGAAACAGCAAGAGAGTTTGTTAATAAATCAAAATTTTAGTTTTTTATTAATTAATTTGTATATAGTTATATGTTAGGTAATGTGTTATCTAATTTTAGCTTTGTGAACCTACATACAAATTCGTATATAGGATCTTTAAGTGTTAGTCATCATATAACATTTTTACACTAAGACTAAAAGTTAATACAATATTGTAGTTCAAAAAGTTTGCTATATTCCTTAGTTACAATTGTGATGCATATTATATGATGACGATGTATATTTTTAATAGTATATAGACAGTGGCTATTTACCCAGAAAATGTCAGAATATAATTCAAAGATACTATAATTATTATCTGTAATATAGTCATTTTTCTAGTCGACTTATTTTCATTTTTCTATACACCGCACATTATTTTATTCAACCACAAATTTTAATTTAATTAATTCTCCAACAAATGCGTTTTTAATGAAAAAATAATAATTTCAAATAATTTTTGAAATTTCTTTAAAAGATGTATTTAAGTGATTTTACTATGTGTGATTAGTTAGTGCCCTCAAAGCTAAGTGTCTCGGCATGTTCAGAAAGCATCAGACGCCACTGATATATATATATAGTAATAATGTATTTTTAATTATATCTAACACATAATCTTCTATTAAAAAGAATATAATGAAGCTATCATTAAATTAAAATGTTATATCAAGACGTTTAACAAAATTTAAAATTTGTCTTAAAATATTTGCAGCATTTCCAATTTAGTTTGAAATTTAATAACTAACAAATTAAAAAAGTTTCCCTTTTAATTAATTTTATTAATTGCTAATAAGTTTTCAATACATGAACAAATATTTAGAAAACATAATTCAGAAAAAGATTAAAAATATTGTTTTATTAATTGAAGAAATGTCAATCAAATCAGCCCATGTCAACGTGTTATAAATATACCGAACCTAGTGCAAAATTCAAATCTAGAGAATACATGTACAGAGTAATATCAGGGATCCATCCAAAAATAGATCATAATATATGTTAATCATTGCATTTGAATAGTTAATATGAGTTTCATGTTTTGTATAATATAATCAGCGAACGTCAAATAAATACAGAAAAATTACATCACTCAGGACACAACAATGGGCAAATATGGTTACAATAAGTCATTAAATACAGTAACAAAAAGAGTGAAATTATAATAAAACAATAAAGTTAATAGCAATATACATCATGCATGTTTGAAATAATGAAATCAAAGGTAGAATTTTGAGTTGTAAACCGAATTATAATTTAATTTTTTTTTATTTATATTGTGGCGTTTGAATATTTTATGCAAATAATAATATATTCTTTCAGACTAACTGTAAAAGATTAGTTATAAACATTATTAAGTGAAATGAACAATTATAAAATCTATAAACAATGGAAATATATTTTAGATCTTAATGACTAGACATATAAATTAACTTTGGTTAGAATGGTTGTACCTACAGTAGTAAAGATTATTTAAATATATATATACTTTTGAGTTCTTCTATTGTTGAGGATAACTAAGTGATAAAGTTGTATCGATAAAACCACAGTTATTCAATATAACCAACAAATTATCAAGTGTTTTTTTTAATACAAAACTAACGAGAATTTAATATTTATATATTATGTCGAAAGATGAGTATAGACGTCATAAGTTTTCCCATCAATTTATTGGTAGTTGGCTTGGTCCAAAGATACTTGTATCGAGAGACTAACGATAACTTTTGTATTGTTTGTCACAACTTTGTTTGTAATTGTAGAAAAATATGAATTCACTGAGCTGCGTTATTATCCCGATTCCTGTAATTCGAAAAAAATTAAAAAAATTAGTATATTTCTTCCTTGTTTTGGTATTGTAACAACATTAAATTTGAAAACAAACGATAATTATTTTATATAACGCAGTGTGTCAGAGAGGCAGATATTAAAAATATGCAATAATATACAAAATGTAAAGATTAAAACTCTCTTTGTTAAATAAAATAATTTATTACATTGTTAATATTTTAACTTTATTCTAACTTAGAGTATATTTTATTTATAGAACATTTCAGTGCTTTTGTTTTATTTTGATAAAACTTTTAGTATTTTATTGTAAATTTAACAAGTTTTATTAGGCCGCTCATTATTTTAGTTAAAATGTTGACAATTTTGTTAATTGTGAGTGAAATGAGCATTATAAAATTTTCAAATTATTTGATAAAATATGAATTATTAAACTGAGGTAAAACTTTGCAAGACATAATAACGTAGGTTCCTGGTTACAGTTTTATACATGCAATGAGTGAGGGAGCGAGGGAGGGAGGGTGCATCGTATAACATCCATGTATTAAAATGGAATATGTTTTAACTAATGATGGATATGCTATCAGACACTCATCGATTATTGCAATTAATCAATCAATCAAGAAATTGGCAAGAAACTATTGGCAAGTGCCCATACTATCACAGTAGCAATTGTAGTCCAATTAAGAAACCAATTGACATTATCTTCTACGTATTAATAACTAATCACTATGAAGGCGTTGCATTCCTTGGTGTTAATAAGGAGGTCAGTGGAGGAGGGGAATTAGTCAGAAAGTTGACGTCTTCTCCAAACAAACAAGAAAGGAAATACAATCCAAATAATAACGAGGGTGTCAACTATATAGCAGGCACAAGATTCATTCATATACACACAAGTTGACAGAGCTGCAGTAGAGACGCTGTCCGGTGTTTATTAGAACTGGGACCCGTTAGTAAAGTCTGACAGACCGGCAAAGAAGGCAGCTTTATCGTCACTAAGTTCCATTAGGGCGGCCAACTCCTGTCACAATTTAATCAAATCAACCGATTGCGATGAAAGTGCCTTGGTAACTATACAAGTCTTGTCATAATATCAGAATATTGTTACATACGAATATTGGACATAGATAATGCATGCATAGATAACCTAGATAGGAAATTTAGTTGTTTATTCATCGATTTATATATTTATGAAATGATACTCACCCAATTTTATCCAAAGATTTACATTTTGGATGTAAAATTGTATACATCAAATAGCAAATGATTAATTTTACTAAATCAAACTGGCATATGAAATAACGATAAATAATGACATATAATGACATATCTATTTTATAAAAAATAATTAATATTTATAAAAATTATCAGTCAATTATACAACTGTACAGGTGGGGCGCATAAGTGCTTTACAAAATTCTAAAATTAGCATTTTATAAAAATAAATAATGTCATAATTATTTCATTGTATTTTATACAATTTGCGTGGAAACACAGATTAACAATGTATCGAATATATAAGTATTTGACACTTATGTGGAAGAAAACACATAAAAAACTTTTTAAATCAACACAAATTCAAAATTTAGTTATCAAAATATTTCTATGAATTTTTTAATGAAATTGATAGACGAAGATATTTTAGAAATTTTAGCATTTTAAATGTTGAATTTCAACCTTTATAATATTTTATGAAATAAACTATTTATTATCGACAAATACAAATATCTCTGATTTCTTGAAAGTAAAAAGATATAATTTTCTATAGAAAACGTTATCAGTCAAATGGATAAATCTACAATTATTATATTGAATCAATCAATTGTTATAATTTTTAGTTGTTATAATTTCATGGATCAAACAAATAGTCAAAAGGGGTTAGAACTATATTTCAACAACCAGGTTCACAACAATGGATATAGTTTCAAACATTGGATGGTCTCGTTAAATATTTTAAACAATGAATTACTACAATAATTGGTAGTATTTAATAAACACAGTTTTATGATAATCAATAAAAAATTCTACACTAGATAGTATTAGGTCATATAATACAGACTGGTATTAATTAAAACCAATCGTCACAAAAAGTCTAAAATAATATTATTAACAATAAAATTAAAAGAATTACTATCAAAATAAATATAATAATTATAAAACAATGAGTTAGATATGTTTAGAATTATGACACCGAATTACCACCTTAATTATAAATGATTTTAATTGATTATTGATCTGATTAAATAGAACAACAAATTCTGACAATTTATAATAACTAATTAATCACAAAAATGTCTGTAAGTTTGTCCATAGACTTTACCTATTGTTATTATGACCATACTTACATTTATGAGGCTGTAGAAAGTTCTGCAAAGGAAATTTTAATACCTAGGTAACAATATACTGCTCACCAAAGAAATATCAGAGACAGTGCCATTTAAAAACTCAAGGAGTAAATTTTACCTCTGGATCTAGCTGTTCAGACTCGCTAGCCAATTGATAATGGCGTTTTCTCAGTTCACCGAGGCGCTTGCGCTCCTTCTCAATATCCGTTTCCAGCTGAAGAACTCGGACCTGAGAGTCGATTTCCATACGTTTAGACTGAGTCAGACTAAGATGGTTGAAGTCCAGATCATCTGTGGAAAATAATCAAAATATATAACTATGTCATTAAACTAAAACGGAAAAAAGTATACCTTTGCATTGATAAAAAATTACTTTAATTTAAAATGGGGCGCCGAATCAATGGATGTAGGCATCCCCGTCTACAAAAATTACGCCTTCGAAATGTCTAGATATCCATTCCGCCAATGAAGCTCGGAAACCCGCATTTCACCAGTGTCACACACGACAAAGGCCCTTTTAATACTGATTAACAAGTAACGCAAATATTTATTAAAAATGATAGCTGAAGTAATAAACAACTCATTTACATATTACTAAAATTATTCTATGCAGTGGTTTTAAATACACATAAAACATTTAAAGTATAATTCAATTTAATTAAAAATGGTTTCTATTAAACAAAGGTGTGATTATATTATTTTTTATAAAACAATAATAAAATGTTTTTAAATACGCTTGTGAGTAGTATATGGCACTAAAAGTAAAAATTTAAAAAATGACAAAGAATTTAAAATTGATTTTACAAAGTATAAGACTGATTAATTTACTTAACAAACAAGTTTTATGCTAAAACATATTTCCTATGAATATTTCGAATAAACAAATCTTGATAGTTTTAGATAAAGTTAGATTGTTGATTGTTTAGATAAAGTTAGAAAAAATGGGTATTGAGAATAATATCTTGATGAACAGGTGGATAAATAAAATTTTTAGTCAACACATCCGTATATTTAAAACTCTAGAAAAAATTTCTCTTAAAGAGAGAATTTCATATGTACATTTTATAATATAAATACAGTTAAATTTTTACACACGAATATGAAATTTAAAAATTTAAATGTAAAAATGTCTACCTTGTTGATCATGGAATTGAGCAGCACTCTTCGTGCTAGCAACAACATTGCCAGTAGCAACAGCGACTTCCTTGCTGGCTGTTTGTAACTGTTGAAGACTGAATGATTTGGGATTCGCCTTAACACGACTGGCTACAACAAGTTGGGCAGTACTTGCGGCAATATCCTGCGAACTGACCATTAATTCTTCGAAACTGCTCCCTTCACCAGAGAGAAGTTTGTCAGCCGAATCACTATAAAGCATGCCAAATATAATCAAGTGATATACACAAAATATCCTATGATAAAAATGTAATGATATTTTAAAACTCACCACAGCGTTGTTGCTCCAAACCCCACCGCTTTGGCTGCTGAAATGAGGCCCTCGGTCCATCGATGATGCTTCTTATAAAATTCACCTGCTGAAGACGTACCCTAAAATTCCATTTATAATTGATTATAATTGAGAAGAAATTATCAATAAATATAATAAAAATACTTCTACTATATTTAAGAATGTTGTTTGTAAATATTGTCTTGCCTCTTTAATATTAGATAAAATGTGTCTTACTAAGCATCTAGTTGTATAAATGCTAAAACTATTTAGTTTGATAATAATAGAAAAACAACATCAATAAAATCAGGATAATGATCTTCTAAATTCAATATAAACTGCAATGAAACAAATAGATAACTTACACGGCCCTCGGCGATAATCTCTCGCTGAAGCACTTTCGATTTCTCCACCAGCACTTTAATAGCATTCATCAACTGATTGCAAGAGTCCAGAATACGCTCGTTTACCTCCAATTGAACACCAGACATATCTGCACGAGATTTCTCCAAGAGTTTCTGTAAATAGAAAGTTCAATGATTAAAACTAATTTTATTCAATCAAAATGTTGTCTTTATTGAGCGTGACAGATATTTAACAAAACTCAATATTCCAGAATAAAAATACAATATATATTAATATTAACCCATAATATATAGCTACTACTTATAGTAGTAAATGACATTGTTTATATTATTTAAACAATTTAAAATTAAAAGATAATATAAATTTAATTGTTGGTAAAATTTAGATTGCTATTATTTTAGACAGGTAATACCAACCTGGAACCTGATCTCAGCAGCTTCAATAGCCTCAGAAGTGCTTTTCATCTCCTGATCAATCAAATCTCCAATCTCCTCTGGACGTACATCCTTCATTTGTGGACGCATCTGCTCGCCAAGGGCTTGAACTGCCTTGAGGTGAGCCAGGAGGGAGCTGGCGTGGCCCAACACAGTTTCAGATTCCCACACTTCCTCTCCAAGGTGATGGAGAAAGTTGAGACCCTCTTCTGAGGTGAGTCGACATGCGGACACCAGATCTGAAACAATCAATAATCAACATTTGCACGATAAACAAATATCATTATTTTGAATTGAAATACTAACAAGGGAAGCTTAATATAAATTAGCTGTTCACTCGATTTGTTTTGCGTTATATACTACTGCTAGTAGCAATTTCAGCAGATATCGAATACAGAGAATTAAGTCCAATTCTACTGCTCTTACCGTCCGCTTGTTGGACGCTAGGCGCCGAATTTGAGGTAGCTTTGCCCTGCAGCAGACATTCCGAGAGGCGGGAACTGAATTGGCCAATGGAGCAGACCAGCTGATCAATCACTAGATGGAGGGAAGGGAGGAGATAGTGAGGGGGAGAGCAAAATGTAAATATTTAAGTCATGGAAAAATTATATATTTATTTATTAAAGAAAAATTATATTTGTTGAATTGATATGTCGTATAATTCATGACGGGTTATAGGTACTAGAGCGTTGAATTCATGACACTTGACCGCTCAAAACGATTGACTTAAGACTGAGTTGATTGATGGATTAATTCATAGATTTGCATTTTGAGAAACGACTTAAAATATTATTCAAAAAAAACTATTTTACGCAAGTAAAAACTTTCATTAAATGCTTGGTCATCTTTTAAAGGACAAAGAGGAAATAATTAAATGGGTGGTATAGTCATAATATGGCATCTATATAAGTTTGGGTCCATAAAACGGATAACCCGGGATTAAAATCATGATTTGAAAATCACAAAAATATGGTTTTAATGAGCGCAATATTAATAGTATAATTTTAGAAGTGAAAACTGATATATGATATTATGTCCAATATTCAACACATGTGTACTATAGGCCCTATGAGAAAATTGCAGATATATGTTTGAACATAAACGTTATATATGCTTCAATAGATAATCGTTAGGTAATCATTTTAGTGTGAATAAAAGGGAAATGCTTGATACACCGGGTACATAATAAGGATGCAGAGTATATTGACAGGGTAAAAACATATAATATCATAAATAAATCCATTTTGGCCAAACCTATAAGGAAGAGTAATGAACAGTTGATATAACAAATGATACAATATAGAACACCTTTAATTAGTAAACACTCAAGAAATCGTAATCTGGTTCTAGCTCATAATCGAGGTCATTAAAATCAGAGGATCGTGAAGAAGAGGGTCGGTCAGGGGGGGAGGGGGTTAGATCTTTCAGAATAACACCAGCGATTGAAATCAACAGTCTTTAACTTGTGGCTTCAACCCCCGCATACGAGAAGCCTCTTTTCTTAACTTCCAAGAAGTATTCAAAGCTCAGGATGTCTGAGATGACAACAATTTGGGAAGGAAAAAGCGGGTGTAAGCCCAGTCTTCCTCACCAGATCAATAAAAATGAGATTAGCAATAAAGCTGGAATCCCAGACGACACACTATATAAGTGTAGTATTGTACGTGCTTTCAATATAATTCTGATTTACCCATTGAACCCGGATATATAATAAAGTGAAAATATTTTCAAGGTTTCTTTTCTTAGAAAAAATGAACACTTTATAGTTATGTTCATCAAAGCCGAAAATGTAATACAAATTATGATATTATGTATATAGTAATGAGGTACATCAACGAATACAATGATCAATATAAAGAAGTGTAATATAATCAAAAAGTATAATTTTACATAACTATCGTAAAAGTGAGTTGCACGTACCTAGTACATTTGTAGTAATGTCGAAACTACAGGTTTAAACTTGAATGCAATGTGTCAGTTGTATTATGCCTCATACAAAAACATATTTCTGTTGCACCAAATGCAAGCCAACTCCTCCTCTTCTATCTATTGTTGAATTATTAAATAGTATAAGTTGCTATTTATTGATAAAATACTAACGTGTAAAGTCGTATCTTGGTGCTACAATATACAATGATTTGTAACTCAAAATAGGTTTTCACATTTCAATATACCCATGATGTAAATAATTAAGTTTAACGGTTTTATAATTAATAAGTATATGAGCAAAGGACCATCACTCAGTTAGTGTCGGAATACGTACTACAGTTTAGAGATGAGAGATATTTCTTTATGAGATATGCAGAGAGATGTTCCTTTACAATGTGTGTCGGCTCTTTA
>JAUZNC010057755.1:0-12329 GCA_034780395.1 Vannuccia rotundouncinata | reverse complement strand
ATATTATTTGATAAACCTCCGCAAAAAGTCCACTGGTTCACAGGAAGTCAGTATTTGCCACCAAAAAACTTGGAAAAAGCTATTGAGTTATATGAAGAAGAGGGGGGTGGTGGTGGTGGTCTACCCTTAAAATACTGTTTTTTATTGTTATAAATTTAAAAAATATTCGTGTAATTATAAGATATCCGATAAAATGCGTAATTTTTAAATAATTATTAAAGTTTAGTAATGCTCTGAATTAATATGAATTTGTATGTATATATATATAATTACACGAATATTTTTTAAATTTATAACAATAAAAAACAGTATTTTAAAAATAAATTTAATTTTGTATATTAAATATTTTAAATATTTTCTTAAATGATATACTTTTTTATGAGTAAATGGTTTTCTACGTAAGGTATAATTTAACGTAAAATAATTTTGTCAATTATTTAATATTAAAAATTATTATGTCTTATATTTTTTGTAAAATGGTTTATTTAAAACTGTTTTTCTCTAGTAATCTTATTTTTAAGTTTTCTAAATATATGTATATTTATGGTTTTATACTTTTTTACAAACTATAAATGATATAGAATGGTATATACTTCTAAGCTAAATGGTAAAAACACAAATGTCACATCATGTGATATAATTGTCTAGCGCAATTCATATTCTGTTCTTTTCAAAAAAATATAGTTCAGGTCTTTGGAAAACATATTAATTATGAAAATATATAATTAATGTTTATCCTCATTCAATTCATTGTTTATCCCTTGGAAATGTTACATTTTTCCTTGAAGTTCAACGCAGTCGTTGCAGATGAGTATTCCAGCAAATCGCCTAAGATTGATCGATTCATATGTGTCGCCACATATTGCACAACAAGCTTTCCCGCGCGCTTTGCGAACACAGGATTGAACCATTTCTTGTCGTCGCTGTACTTGATCCGGCTGACAGGCAACCACGCGCATTCCTTCTAGTTTTTCAAATTTAGATTCATATTCTACATTGCAAAATTCTCTGTGAATACCCCAATGTTGTTCTTGGCATTCACGACTAAAAAGTATTCAAGAAAAACTATATATAGAACTTTGAAACTTTGGTTTAATTATATAGTAAAATAATGCATACTAAATAATTTTAATAACAAAATTAGGATAAATTGATATGATTAATGTCATATGATAATATTGTTAAGTGAAATGGTACATGAATAGGAATAAGATAAATTATAAGGATGAATGTTTAAGAAAATATGAATTTAATATATTTATAAAACTTTTAATGGACTTGTGTAAACTTCGCATATGTAAAAGTTACTTGAAATTTAAGTTTAACTGTTAATGTCATAATTATAGTTAGGTCATTAATAACATAGTTTATTCTTACCAACAATAAAATGTCCAACCACATCCGCTACATTCCTTTATGGTACTTTTTCCACAAAATGAGCACTGTTCACATACATCTGTATTTTTCTGTTGTTGCTGCGAATGGGTATAAACATTAAAATACATTATAATCAAATGTTATCCTTTCTTGATGCAAGAGTATCAGCATATGATACGAATAAGAGTACATACCAGGTACTGTTGTATCATATGTTGATACTGAGGCAATAATTAGATTTCTAAAAGAATTTTAAAATGAAGTTGTAATTATGGAATACTGTGGAATTATCTACAAATTAAATTGTATAATTATCCCATTCAAAAATTCATTTTAATTAAATATTATAATAAAGATAATATTCACTTTTTATAAATATATAATGGAGATCTCTGGTTTTATTGTTTCTTCGTTCCAATAAATTTGTGAAATGTAATTAAATTTCTGGTTAGCAAAGAAAGTATTAAGATTCTGCTCCGTTTAACTTTTTTGTAAAATATAAAAAATTATAAACATTTAGGTATGACTGCAAAAAGTGTAAAGTATGTCCGTTTTTTAATTTTTATTAGCAAGTCTCCTATATTTCCTTTTAAAAATAATTCGTATTTTATTATATATAATAATTGATATATATAATTTTCCATTTCTTAAATTGAAAAGATTTCTCATTCTCGTATGGTATTGTCCATTTCTTAAATACTTCCTCAAAACTACATTATAGAATAAATTTATTTTGAAGTTCATATTATCATACTTTTCCGAATATAACAGAACATAAATGTTTGTAAATTGGTAATTTTTTAGAAAATATATATTTTGTTAACTTACCGCTAGAGACATTTTATTTCCAAAAATTATAAATGAACAGATAAATTGATTAATTTCATAAAATATTATCCAATTGTTACTAATTTCAAAAAAAATAAAATACTTTAGAATACTATAAAAAAATCCTATTAATTATTCATCGATCAATATTTAGAAATGTTAAAATTTCAATAATAAATAATTCCATAGCACGAAAATTTGCATAGATATTATACAAAAAAGTAAAAGAAAAAGTGAAATAATAATTTAATATCTATGGACATACAAAAAAATTATAATACATATTTACATTATAAAATTACGTTAATTAATATATTTCGTATAATATTTTGGTACCAAATTTCTAATCAAGTTTAATTATTAAATATTATATAAATCAAAATTTGTTAATACATAAAATTTAAAAAATGCATATGTACAAAATAAATTAAAATCAACACTAGGTTACTCCCCTATAACAATGATTAACACGTTAAAGTTAATTAAAGTTAGAGTTAAACAAGTTAGTTAATATGTAATATTAATATGAAAGGTTAATAAAAAAATATCTTACAATAATTATTCGCTTAAAATATCTCATTAAACGAAGTAGCTCAAAATTGTCATCAGACTAAGAAAAAACCGCAATATAAGATTTACACAAATGTCATTAAAATAAAAAAAATCCTCGCAAATTAAAGATGCCAACAAATATTAAGTCTACCTATTGATAAACCCGTATACGTTTAATGTATGTTAATGTTAAACATGTTTTAGTTAATATTTTGTTAATCATTGAATTAACTCTAGTCTAATTGTGATACAAAGCCGCACTGAAATATATATTTTGAAAACATAAAAATATTCACAGAACTCAGTAAAATAATAATGACACTATACTACCAATGGATAGTATTGAGAAGACAGTATTGTCATTGTGGTATAGTAAGATAAATGAAAAATTCATGTTCTTCATAAAACAAAAGAAATTATAAAAAATGTTTCCGCAATGTTAATGTATCAGAAAACCGCCAATATATTTCGCTGCCTCAAAACCGTATGTGGAACGTTATTTTTATTTGTCGTTATCATTTTACAGGTATTTCCATTGCGACTTCAGACAAATATAAAAATGAATATTTAAAAAAATTTTCATAATTATTTTATTATATAAATGGGTACAAACTTTAGCTAATTAGGCTTGAAATGTATTTTTAAAATAATTGTCATATTCGGGTGATGAAAGAGTATATTAAATCAATAATTTAAAACGACAAATTCAATTTTACACTAAATTTGCACATATATCAGATACAGAGCATTTCACAATTTTTTGCACAATTTACAAAAACTTACATACAATATGTGGATATTTTTGGAATCGTAAAATTCCCTTATGAATATGAAAAAATATCTTAATACCTTAAAAATTAAATAAAAATACTTTGAGCACCAAATTTTCAATGTTAGTTTAAAAAAAAATTTGAGAAAAGGTTATTAGTTTCGGATAAAAATAACGCCTATTATATCAGTTGTAATCAAATGGCAACACATTTTTATGCAAATTCGGAAAGTTTGATAAACAAAACTTTATTAATTAAATTTTAAATATGTAATTTTAAGTTAAATAGTTTGTTGACCTACTTTTATCTTAGTATTTGTGGTTCAAGAAAAATTTCCAAATTATACTTTTACATAAATAATATATAAAATATGCCCACTAAAATTTATTATAGTTTGATAAAAATAAAAATAAATAAAATAACTATAATTGAAACTTTAGAAATGAAAAAAAAATACATTATACAGATTACTTATGCTACGCCAATAATTAAAGATATATACCTTTTAAATAATAAACTAAATTTAAAATATTCAACAAAAAATTATTACATTACAATAATCAAATATTTTATTTCTTTTTTATTTGTTTATCTGTTTGATAATTTTATAATTGGCTATAGCAACAAACTCCGCGATGTTCAAGTAAAAAAATTGGAATTGATGTAGAATAAAATTTTAACAAATAAAAGGTTTTTGAAAATTACTGAATGGTAAAAATAATATTTTTTAATATGAATAGAATTATAAAATTAAATTTTGATTATATTATTGATTGAATTATTTTGACTAGATTTTTGATTAATTTGACTAGATATATAATTTGAGCAGTCCTGCATGGATTTTGTTAACAGTAGCCTGGTTCAGTTATTTATGACATAGAATATTACTATAAAATGATATTTTTTCTCAGATAAACCTTTTTTGTGAACTTTGCAATGGGTGTGCAAAGCCTAATTTTATATATAAACAAATAGGAAATGGCTAAAATCAATGGTTTGTAATTTTCATACAAAATATAAAAGGATGTATAAACAGATAAATTTGCAATTAATGAGTAATTTACTAGGAATTCATAGGAAAAAATTAAATTTTTGTTTAACCCACTCTAGTGTTCACAAACACATATAATAATATATTATAATATTCTTCTTATTATATTTTCTTATCTATTTATAAACACAAAATTAAATGAAAATGGCTATTATCTTAAAAAGTTCAGATCAATTAATTTAAAAATGCTATTAAACACAGTTTTTAATAAAGATAAATTATTAGCAACAGATTATTATTATATGAATATTTATATATATAAATATAAAACAATATAAAATTTACAAATTATACAATTATATACTTTTTTAATAATACTACAAAGACTGATAATAATTTAAAAACAATACAAATTAAAATATATATATTTACATATAATTTAGTCTTGTATTATTCCAAGGTAATATAATTTTTAATTTGCTTGACCCAGGGTGGTCCAGATAATATCCACTTTAAAATTAAACAAAACTTATAACATTTAGTTGTTTTTAAAAGTTATACATCAAAATATGCATGTTTTCTGCAGAAATTGTTTCATGTTAGTTACTTACATTAATTTATTTTTATAATTCAAATTTAACAGTTACTGAAAGGATGTCACTACATAAATATACATGTAAAATTTTTTTTAAACAATTATTTAGAAATATAGAAGTTATTATTTTTGAAAGAACAATAACATATTTTTAAAAATTGCCAAAAAAAATCTACTTAAATTTAAAAAAAAAATAATCCTTATAATAATTTTGAAATTATTTTTTAATTTTAACAATTTGGAAAATAATTACATTTTTTTAATTAAAAAAATAATGTTGTATCTTATAAGTATATATATTTTAAAAATTTATTTAATTAACTATTATAAACAGTTAAATCCTCTTACTTTTCATTACCAAACAATATAATATGGTCAGCAGTACTGGAGGTATTTTGATTGTTGCACAATACTAAAATTTTCCACTGGATCAAAATTGGCATAAACCTTCTATACATAGCATAGGACCAATACAGACATAAACTAGAATAAACTAGATGACATAAACTAGAATTACCCAACATAATTGGGTTTGTCCAACAAGAGTATTATTTATTGAGGTAAGGGTAAAAAAGCGCCCTTCCACCACCATCAGTACTGGTACTGATCAGTAAAAGAATATATATAATAAATACATAACATAAGCATTTTTTTATAAAATATAAAAATAATTATATAGTATATTTATGAGCATTATATTCAAAATTTAATAAATATATGTACAGTCATGAAAGAAAAAAAGTTATTTATTAATATAATACAGTTGGTTTATAATGGAAATTTTATTTAAAATTAAAAAATATCTTTTTAATCATTGGTTTAAATAAAAATGATATTCAGAATCATAGATTAAAAATTATAACAAACATTATTTCTTTCAAATAACAATTTTAATTATAAGATACATTTTTTCATAATTTATATATAGAATGATATTTAAAATATTTAAACAATATATTGCTGTATTGACATAATAATTAGGTTAAATTTTAACATTATATTCATTCAATGCTAAGTTAAATGTTATTAATATGGTAATTAATATAAAAATAAATAAAAATTTTAAACATTATACTTAATCTTTCGATATGATATTAAAATACAAAACTATAAATACAATATATGTGGAAATATACACTTGAAGAGAAATATTTAAATTGGACATTTTACAAATAGGAACTTCTTTAAAATTCTGTTATTTACAAAAATTAAGTTAAGTTATTTAAAATTTGAACATTAATAAACTTGTTTCCTTAACTATTATATGTAGTTTAACAAGTAAACATGATAAATTTCATTTAAAATTAGTTTAAATTTTATTGGTGTTTTAATGAAAAAATGTATATTTTAAATATATTTAATTTAATAACCTAATTTTATCTAATCTAATAATCCAAATGGTGAATTTCAGGGTATCCAAATTAAAGTTTCTAACTATTCCAAAATACCATATATACTCCATAATTTTAGTGAATAATATGAATATATTTGAAAATATTAATTTGTAAAAACAACAAAAAATATACAAATATCAAAAATAATTGATTTATTTAA
Organism: Vannuccia rotundouncinata; assembly: GCA_034780395.1. Lineage (NCBI taxonomy): Eukaryota > Metazoa > Platyhelminthes > Proseriata > Coelogynoporidae > Vannuccia > Vannuccia rotundouncinata. The sequence goes on along the minus strand of JAUZNC010057755.1, from coordinate 5,662 downwards.
AATAAAATCCATCAACTCCATTTGGCATTATCAATATTGTGTTATTTGAAAACTGGCATAATACTGATAAATGTCACAATAAAATTATTTTCAATATTTTCAAGGACATTTTGAATATTGTAATTTTAAACTTAATTTAATTTAAAATATAATTTTTATTTGTTAAAAGATCTAATTTTCCTTGTTACATTTGGAACCATTATTTATTGGTAACTGGAAAGAGTTGTCAAAATGAATAATACTATGAACTTTTGGTAAAACAATTTAATTCAGTACTTTCAAAACACAATTTGGCAAACCAATTATTGATGATATATGATTAGATGAGATGATAAGTGAAATATTAAATATTAAATTAAAATATATTAATTAAAGAAATTAACTTTTAATAGTTGAAAAAACTTGAATTTCTTTTTAAATATCAAATATCAAATTTTAAATATTTTTTTTAATGTCTTTTAATCCTTGAATTTTTTAATAAATGGTTATATTTTTATAAATGTTAAATACATCAATTACAAAATTATATAACATGATTTTATTTGCAATAATTACAATACTTTAAATAAAAGTTTAAATAGGGATTAAGAATTAATTAAGAATTCAAAATATAATAATAATATTTGTTGAATAATTAATATTAGAATTCGTTTATGTTAGAATTTTGACATACCAAAAGATTAATCTATGATAATATTAATTACACAAATAATTTTTTGAAGGAAAGATATTGTGCTTTTCAACTATTTGTGTAATTTCTTTTTCTTGATATAAATTGAAATTTTTGTAGAATAAGATTTGAAGAAGATTATTTATATATTGGAAGATGACAACATTCAAAGGGGAAACTTGGTGTGGTCTTTCCTCTTGTGACCACCCCACATGTTGGCAATCTCAAAGAAGAATCACCAGGGGTCAGACCAGGAGACTGCCGACTGAAGCGATAAGTCCAGGTCAAGTATACGATGGTGAGGTTTTACTTTCCCTAAAAACTTACACAATATTACTTTTTTCTCTCTTATTCACACATTACTTTCGTTTGTCAGACCTCCCAACACAAAAAGTGAACAATGTGAATCAGTCTCTTTTTGGGCCTGTCCCTTACACCTTGGAGGACTCGACTGCAGCAAGAACGACCGCTTTTATCGATTATATCAGGAAAAAATCCAAACGGTCCCCTGCCCAACTGAAAAATCCTCACCCTACGTACATTTCTGAAGGCTCCGGTATGCTATCTCTTCTATAAATCTTTAAATATACTGAAAAAAATCAATATTATTCCTTTAAAAATACTTAGAATACCTTTTTAAAAAATAAATAATTCTAAAACATCCCAGAATCATGGAAATCTCGGCCGCAGGATCGAGACATGAGCGAAGAAGGAAGAAAGCGTCGACACTCCTCGGACAAGCGAAGGGGTAAGCGACTGGGCCGATTAGAGGCGCAGGAGGTCTTTGATCTTCGGGACCTACAACAACATCAACAAGAGAAGAGAACTGAGGGGTCCCCATCGTATCTGGTCTGGGTGCCGAACGCCAACAAACAAGTTGAGAAAAAGAATGGAAATAATACTCTACGGGGGTGAGTAACAGATTATATTGAATTAAATTGAAATTAATCATCTTTAAAGTTTGTTAAATTTCTATTTTATGTTTGCTAAATTTTCACGAAAGTTGAAGAATTTTTGTCCACTTCAATCTCGAAAATTTGGATCCTGTGCAGAGCTGCTTTTAGACCCGAACAAACATTTACCCAAAGCTAGAAGTATTGTTCTCCTTGCTATCTCGTGATTGTTTGGCTTATTGCACGAACAACATCAGTTTATTATGAACTCTTATATCCACAGGATAAAACTATTTCCCTTTTTCATGAATTACTCCTTCGTGAGCTCTCATAGAAGATTTTCAAAGAATCGCTTACAAAAATGTGTTTAATATTTGGCGCTAGCTTTTGGTTTGCTCTGTGTTGTCATAACAACTGATTTGCTTGCTTGTCAACTTGTTTATTCAAAAAGTTTTAATATCCGTTTCAGAACGTCGCTCTCATCATCAACTGGAAATAGGTATCAACTTCCGCACATCCCGCAAACAATAATCCCCACCTCCCCCACCCCTCCCCCTCACACTTGTGCGCACATCTTCTGCACTTTTTATTTGTAATTTTTCGTTTTGCAATCTTTCCTATCATTTTCCAAATTATTTTCTACTTTGTTTCATTGATTTATGTCTTCTACTTGACTTCTGTTATATTATTGGATCAACATTAATCGCAAATTGAGAAGTGTATCTATCGAACGAATCCATTGTTACCATAACTTTCCTTAACTATCGATTAACAATATAATAAGCATGCATTAACAATGATTAATCAATACAAAAATATATCTATTCGATTCTTTCAGTCGATACACAAATGATGATTCCCCAGTCTTTCAACTTGCTCCGGTACCTTCACGGGATATGACTGAAATCATGCTCCCTCGGTCAATTGAGAAGGAGTCAACGATGAATCTCCAGGTAGCAAAATTTATGCCGTTATCAAGTGTATAAATAGACAATGCGTTCTATGACGTACTTTTATGATAAAAGCAGAATAATCGATATTAAATATAGAATTGATATAATCAAATATCTAACATTTTAAATACATAATCAATAATTTACTAATCAAAATTAATACTCGCATTCTCACGATTTATGAATTTTTATTCAAACTATTAAGTCAAAGTTTGTCAGCTGCGACGAAATAGTATTTATTAGCATATTTTAATCATAACTGGTATATATTAACTAGGTTTATCTCTCTCCATATCTTCACAGAATCGTCAAACGAGATCTCCAAATCCTATCAACTCTTCAAGAAGTCTTCGAGCCCCCAAATCCACAGCTCGTTCTGCGGCAGCGCCCTCCCTATCGCAGACTGTACAAGACAGGTAGATATTTTTACACAGCGCTTGCTGTGTATTATCCATATATTCTTATTTTGACTTATTTATCTAAAGAATGTATTAATTTGCAACAATTTCATTCTTGAACAGTTTATCATGAAGCTGTTTCAAGTAAGTATGAATAACCATCAATAACCAATCAGTATTTTCATGTTAAAATGTGGTCTTTATTACGTCACGATATTATTTATAAATAATATATTTCCTCCAATTTCTAACTGTATATATACACAATTCTATGCATGTTTTAGATCACGTTATTTCATTTTTTTGTTCTTAATCTTTCTGTGAGTAAACTGTTGAAATACGAGAATATAGGTCGAATTGTCTGAATACAAACAAACGCTGAATTACAAATATAACTTAAACTTTTTATTTGAAATACTTTTATATTTGTAAATCTTAATAAATAATAATGTTATATTATGGTAAAAATAATTATTTCAAATTTTCTTAAACGTTTTATTTCAAATATTTATAAAAAGAGAGGAGTTAATTGTTAAAAGAGGTTTGTTATTTTTATTGTCATTTCATTTCTGATGGAGTATGTCGAGGTATGCTTCCTTTTTAATGGTTTTCTTTGTAAATTATGAAGTCATAACATTTATTAAAAATATTATGCTATATTTTTTAAATAAACATGTGATTATATATATTATAAATTCTCATTTTTTAAATTTTTTTTAAAGTGTTGCAGATAAAGTGATTATTTGGCTTTATGTGTGTCTATCAAATGCTAAGAACAATAATATTATTCAATTATTATGAATTAAACGATATGGTATTTATTGAATAAATTGGCTGTGCGTACAAATTTGTTTAATTGTATTCTTCGTGTTTACATGTTGCATGAATAGTTAATATTATAAATGACGGCTTTTCAATTTCCTTTCTATAAATGCAGATTATTTTTAAAGTGAGTTTAATCAAATCAAAAATACGTAAATTGGAATACAACCATGGTAGCTGGCTGTGTCGCACTAAATTAGTGAACTTAGAAGATATATTTCAGTTCTATACATCGCCTCTAGATTTATAATTAAGAAATAATACTGCCACTAACCATTTATATATTACTAAACATCTTTTATATATATATAATGTAACTATATTATTTATTATATAATATTATAATAAAGTATACCATTAAAAGTAAAATATTCTGTTCATTACATTTATGAATCATTATGAATCAGTCACTGTATCTATTTGTAACTGTCACAAACACGAAATATTTAAACTCATTTCTTTAATTTGTGGCCCACATAGCTTAACTTTATCTGATGGAAGGTAAGCTATCTTTTTTAATAAGAAATACTTACCCTCTTCCAAAAATAATCTATCGTTTTTATCTTAATATATAAATTGTTTTCTTAATTTTTTCAATTGTAATTAAACTGTTTAGCAGACTATCATCGTTATCTTTTGTGTTTCTCGTACCCCTTTCTGTTACACGTTCATAAAAATACATGTTTGGAGAGTCAAAAACTTATTACTAATCAAATTAAAAGAATATTTGATCCGATTGACCAAATATTAAACTATCAAACGTAATATAATTCCTGTTTTTAAATAAAATCCCAACCAATACATAATTATTAAAGGTGATAATTTTTTTTTAAACAATGAAAATTATTAACGTGATAAAACATGTTGTAATAATCATCTGTCTTTATTGTGATTTCTGTAATTCTGGTGTAAGTAGAAATATAATTAATTAATTGAATGTCTGTATACCACAATATTATTGACATGAATTTTAGTGTTGCCGATCTGGTGGGCCTTCCAGCAAATGTTCTGAGCGACGTTTTGGATCACATCGAACAAGGGTGAGTGCTATGGCTGTCCTAAATCCTCCAATTCTTTAAATTTACAGAAAAATAATTAAAATAGTAAAACACAATGAATATCATGTTAATTATTGAATCTCTTACTAACACTAACCGAACATTCTCCAACAGGGAGCTTCTAACAAGGGAGAACTTCGACCGCTACGTGTCCTCCGCTGGTGTTGCACTCGATGGCCACTCGAAGATGGAACTGTCGAAGCTGAGAGATGTCTTTGTACACAAGAAAGTGAAACTTCTCAATTCAAGAGATAAAACACAACGACATCCTGAATTTCATCAGAGTAAACAGGTAACCATTTCATTAACTTTAACTATTGTTAAACTTGTGCCATGTGTATTAACTCTTGTATAAACTTGTGCCATGTGTATTAACTCTTGTATAAACTTGTGTCCTGTGTATTAACTCTTGTATAAACTTGTGTAATGTGTATTAACTCTTGTATAAACTTGTGTCATGTGTATGTACTTTTGTATAAACTTGTGTAATGTGTATTAACTCTTGTATAAACTTGTGTCATGTGTAAACTTGTGTCATGTGTATTAACTCTTGTATAAACTTGTGTCATGTGTAAACTTGTGTCATGTGTATTAACTCTTGTATAAACTTGTGTCATGTGTAAACTTGTGTCCTGTGTATTAACTCTTGTATAAACTTGTGTCCTGTGTAAACTTGTGTCATGTGTAAACTTGTGTCCTGTGTATTAACTCTTGTATAAACTTGTGTCCTGTGTATTAACTCTTGTGTAAACTTGTGTAATGTGTATTAACTCTTGTGTAAACTTGTGTAATGTGTATTAACTCTTGTGTAAACTTGTGTAATGTGTATTAACTCTTGTGTAAACTTGTGTCCTGTGTATTAACTCTT
>JAUZNC010057754.1:0-12329 GCA_034780395.1 Vannuccia rotundouncinata | reverse complement strand
AACCGATACTAAGTGACAACAATCAGCTAGATTACCAATCTAGTTAAACTTAAACAAAGATAGTATATCTATGATAATAATCATTCAATAGACCACAATATCGTCATTTTTAAAGGTTATTGATTATTGCTTAATTCGTAATAATTTTTAAAAAAATCTTTTTTTTATTCCAATTTTATTTGAAACGAATAAACACACTTCAAAAGTATAAAATTTTCATTTTAATAAAGTTAAAATAGAGAAAGAATATTTTGAATGCTTTGAGTTGGAAATTTGTTCATTAATTAATTTGTTCTCATTAGTTTGACTAAAAATCTACAAAATTTAATTCAAAGTGATGACTTTATATTCTAATTTTTTCTAAGAAAATTCATATTTTTATTTTAAATGATAATAAAATTTCGTTAAAGTTAGTCGAAGTATTTTGTAATTAAAAAAGAAATATGTGTTTTGGGATTCAAAATATTGTTAAATTGAATCCAGAATAGAATTTTGAGGATAAATTATCCTTATTTAATTGTAAATGCAACAAATTTAATTAAATATAAGGACCACTAAGATATTCATTCAGATTAAATTGGCTGCTATCTGAATTAAAATTTGTTTATTTCTATATATTTAATTAAATTGTAAAATATTATACGGTCAAGTGCAAATTTATCTGGGACATTAAAGAAATTATTTTTATAAATTATGATTAATACATTTTATCAATTTATAGAATCAAAAATTTAAAATTTAAAATGACCATAAAAATATTTAAAAAATCATTAGATAATAAATTTATCTAGTCCATCCATATTTATCCCGCAAAACATTTTCAAAAGTCAACAATATTTTAATTAATCGAGGAAATCATTCTAATTTTGTCCCACGTCCTTCTTCACAATTCAAATTTGAGATAAACATCTTCTTAAATATTCAATATCGACATAGAAAACATTTATTCATCCCCAAAAGACCGTTGCTTGTGTCATAAGCTGATCGCGTCTTCTAGAGTTTATCGCCTCGTCATTTTAATATTTTATTTCCGTATTATAGAACGGTTTATCTTCTCACTGTCGAGTCAAAAAAAAATATTTGTCGATTAGATTAAACTAAACTTTTGTATAGTTTGCTTTGTACATTTAACGCTGATTTTTTTCTCAGCCAGGAATATTTAGTCAGATAAATATTTTTTGAAAGATAATTTTTAGCGATATTTGATGTTCGTTTTTTTGTTTTAACATATTATAAAAAAATTAATTCAGATCATGCAATATTTAAAATGTTTCTATTTAGCTTGGGACGAAAAGTTATTATTGTGGAAGCCGTGTTGCGTAGATGCATTCTGTTTCGGGCTGATTCATCAGAGTTAACTCATAAATATACTAAATGGCGACAACTTCGGATCAGATCCGTTTTCTCTGAAAGCAATCAAACGACAAGAAAGCAACTTATTACCGCTAATAGTGAACCAAGTCTAATCTGAAATTCCCGATTTACCAAAAGCCGATAAGTTACATTAGGCTGTATCGCCCATTTTTCATTGCTCTGTTAATTCTTCTTTAATAGTTGACAATATATCCGGCGTCAGGGTGCATCCATTAGCAAAGTTTTGTTTATGACCCATGCAACCCAAAATTGAGAAATCTCTTAACACCATCGCCAAATGCTTTCTCTCTTTCAGACAATTTTAATAATTGAAAACAGGGATATGGTAGGTTGGGCCGGGGAATGTAGCTAATGACTATTTTATTATATCATTTGTGTTTTTGCGTGGTATATTCACCCCGGCTATAAAATTTAAATCAAGTATATTGAATGAAATAATTTAGATAAATTAAATTTTTTAAATGTACAATTTAAAATGCATTTCATATTGTTGGAAACAGATACAATTAGAATAATATAGTTTGTTAACCTCTTGCCAATAAAATCAATTAAAAAAGCGCTCATTTTGTGACCAAAACACCCACAAAACGTTCCATCAGTTCAGCCACGATACTTGAGATTTTGGTGATCCACACAATAGCTTTCTAACTTGGATGATCTTTTATAGAAACACGAATCAGGTTCTAAAACAGCAGCCATTGATTGTTCATTTATTCTGCGATTTAAATCTTGCGTTTGAGGATTAATAAAAATCTAGAAAACTTATTGCTAACGTTGCTAAGTTACACATTGTCAATAACAAATCCAACATTTTGTATTATCCAAATGCCTGTCTATTTTGTTGGTTCCATTTTCATCCATTATTCCTCTTTCATACAAAAAATAGATTAGGTTAATGACAATTGATGAGCAGTTATTAATAGTAGGCACTCACATATTAAACTATAAAATGCCATTCTTTGTATCACTATATTTATAAATTGAAAATATTTTCCTGCTCTTCAAATGAGAAAAAAATTAGAAAGGGTGGCCATACTGATTTTGTTTTATTAAGGGTATTTTGTGACTCTATTATTCACATGTTAATGTGTATAAGACTGTACAGTTTTAATTTCACTGCAGATTATTAGATTCTATTTTGTACTGAAAAGTTATTTTGTTTTGAATAGGAATGATATTATTTAATTTAAAATGTCGTAACTATTTAGTATGTCTGAATGTAATCACAGCATAGCCTTAACTCAAACAGTAATCAATTAATTCCAAATAATTGGCATAAATTTATTAAGTTACAGAACAAAGATTCATGAGTGTCCATCATAAAATATTCACTTATGTATTTTGTCACATATCCAAAGTCACTTATTTTGATAATATTTTAAATGTTTTCGCGCACTATAGAAATATCCTTTAGTAAATGTAAAAAGTGGACTTATATACCAATAGCTGACAGTTGTTAATACAGTAAAACTAAATTAGTGAAACATTTTTCCTATTAATACGGAGCAAAACAACTAAAGTCAGAGTGATAAGAGGAGTCCGTGTTTTGAAATATATATTTAGTTTTTTGATGGATTCTTGTACATAGCAATCCATAAAAACTAAATTCAGATAATTTAGGCACCATATCACTGAATACCACTAAATATGTATAAATAATTACGAAATAACAATATTTTAAGAAGGTCGAGTTATTCCAAAAATCTATTATTTTTATCAATAGGAAAATTAGTTAGTGTACCTAATTGAATATCTTATTGAGTATATTATTAGTTGTGAGTCAAAATGTTGTTAATTGCAAAAAGCCACAGACATCACTTATCTCATGAATCATCCTCTGAGATCGAAATGACTTAACATGTATGAAGATCATCAATATACAAGGGACATCTTCAAAGTCATAATTATCTTTGCTTACATTGATTGTGTTTGAATGAATTCATTTTAATATATGTATTCGATGTAGGAACACGAATCGTTCCTACTTTATGTATACTTCAGCCGCTAGTCCGTTTTATTGTTGAAGTTTATTATACTTTTGATTATAATTTCTAAATCTTCGACGTCGCCATCGAGAATCGCCCAAATAAAGCATCAATAAAACCTCAACATAAATTTGCTCTATATATAATTATCTTACCAGAACTGCCCACTGGTTGTATCTGATAGAAAGATTTGTCTTGTAAATAAATGACAGGACATCCACAACAAATTCAATCACCCTGGAAAACACACCAATCGATATTTTGTAATGTACAGATATAGTATTCAGCAAATCTCTTGTTCATATTCACCAAAGTCTTTTAAAGTAGAATAAAGTCACGTGCACCGATTTGTCAAAATGGACAGGCAACAACAAACTCAGTCGTAATAAATGACTGATAAAATTGTAGTTTATAAATTTACAAGTACCTATAATTCAATAAAAAAAGTCATTCTATGAAATTGCTTAGTCCGAACATAAATTTGATTCTAAAACCAGATTATATTAATAAATGGTGCATTTCCAGGTCACACCTGTCAGAGTCATACATCGTGTTTAACAGATGTATTTTCAACTTTGACAGATCAACTATTTTCTGGTGAATATATGAAAGCGATGAATTCACACAGTTACTTTTATACAATTCAACCTTTCAACGCCCATTTGGTGTAATGATCAGCTTATTTTTGATTGAGAATTTAAAAAGAAAAGTTTCTGCGGATTTTTGTGTTTTTTCTAATCGACACATTATGTAATCGAAATTATTTTTCGTAGAATATTCGCAATACGTAAAATTGTGGAAATCACAAATTAAAATTTACCTAATTTAAAAAATTTGCTGATGGATTTTAATTTTTAACTAAAACATACAAATTTGTTTAAATACCATTATATATACGATAAAAAAGATTTTTGTTTAATTAAATTAACTATTTGTAAATTAAATTATAATAATATTGATAAATAGGCTTTTTTGTTTCTAAGTGTCAGACGCACAAAGATTACAGAAATATACAATAAAACATTACAGAAATAATCATTATAGATTACGAAATATTAATGAGAGAAGTTCCATTTTTCATAATTTAAAAAAGTATACGTGTTAATTATTAAATTGAATCATTTGAATTATTAAAACGTATCAAAACTTATTGAAAGAAATGTTAAAAAGTAGAAGAATTAGATACTATGAAACCTAATATCAGACTCTTCACTTCCCACAAAACAGTCATCAGCAAAAATGAAAAAGTTAAAAAATGTCGAATAAATCGCAAAATTTTATATAATTTAAAAAACAGAAAATCTAATAAATTTCAAAATGAATAATTCAATTTATGTAAAAAAATCTTCTATTAGTCTCGAATTCATGGTTGTCGAAACACGCATTTTTTGCCTATACTATTAATTAACATTCACTGTCATATGAATAGGAAGTTGGAATATTGTTGCATGCCCCACTCTCAAGAAAGTTTGAGTCGCTGCTTCATGAATCCGATATTATAATATCATGAGGCAAACTAGTAGATTGAAATCTGGTGATTTATTACAGAGTCACTGATTGGAAATAAAATAAATAAAATTCAACAAAAAATATAATCCATACACATATATTTACTGATATTGATCTTATGTTTAATATGATAACATTTAAGTATAATCGATACGATTTATATTGTAAAATTGAAAAAATTATGTCTATAATAAAGCGATAAAAAATTAATTAATATCTATGATTTTCCAAATTTAATTAATAGATTATTAGTTCATAATTTATATTAATAATTTAATTTGAATATTTTGTGGTTGGTATTGCCAACACAGTCAGTTTGTATTTTGTTTTTCCATCAATAACTTTGCGGAAAACTTGTTAAAATGGTGAGCCTTCTATTTTTCTGTTAATGAACATATTTTCTTGAATATTTGTTGTATAATTGTGTAGAATGAGAAATGTAATTTATTTATGAAGTATAATTTTGATATAATGTAAAATTCTTAAGCTATTGGAAAGCTATTTTGCTATATATATATATATCGAAATTAATTATTAAAATTTGCCATGTATAAAATTGTCAAACCTTTATGAATTATTATTTATTCCTGACAATGTTGATGAAAATAATATACAATTATACAATTTATAAAGAATATGCATGCACTAGATGATAAAAAACAATCTGACAAATGTTAAATAACAAATTATCCGTTGTTGTGTTTTTATAGAATAATTTCCATATTTAGTGCTTTCCATATTTTCTATTCAAATTTGCCTTTCCAAAAGAGGCAGGAATATTTTTCAAACTTTTATCAGGATTGCGTTTGAGATTGGCTATTTCTGGTAATTTTTAGCAGAGGTTTTCATTTTTTATTAAAAATATGCCTTTAATAACGATCAATGCAATTAAGGCGTGCTTTGAATTTATAATAAATCGATTTATATTACTAATAATTTTAAGGTATTATATAAATAAACAATCTTTTTGGAGCAGAAAGAAGTAATTTCTATCCACATTGGTCAAGCCGGCTGTCAAATTGGTAATGCCACATGGGAGCTCTACGCAGGGGAGCACAATATTTCTGTCGACGGCATTTGTCGCGATCCCGAGACTTATGACAATCACGATGAGAACATGGAGGCCTACTTTATGAAGTCTTGTGGGGGCTCGTACATTCCCAGGTCTTTATTTATTGACCTTGAACCAAACGTAATTGGTAAGTAAGCTCTAGAATAATTTAATCATTAATAAATCGCTATTTCGCTTGTTTTGCTCTCAACATTTTATTAATAATTTTAAAGAATAAAAAATCTCAATAAAACAAGTAAATCTGTAATTTTATAAACATTCCTTGTACTTAACGCATCAATACACAATTTAAATATATCATTTTGTTTGTAAACAATATTTTTGGTAGTTTCTAGAATTTATTCACAATTAATCAATATTTTACAGAATGGTTTCATAATTTCTGGTTCGAAAAAAACTTGCAAACAAAATTTATTCGAATATAAAGATTGAAAACATATTCGAAACCCTTTTTCAATCTAAAATTATTAATTAAAGGCATACATTGATGTGTGTGCTTTTCAATTCAAATTAATCAAGTGTTCTCCTCAGTATGATTTTGACAGTTCGGTCTTCAATCCCTCTGACACACTAGAATTTCGGATATATACATATACCAAATTAAATGTATATCATGTGAATATTATAACATACCAAAGAAAAAGTCTTGTATAACGTTAGGTTGTAGAAATGGATTGAAAATAAAACAAAAAGATTCACTATTTACAAAACAGAAATATAAAATTTTGAGAAGTGGATCTAAAGATCAGACTAAAAATAATACGTTTTAGGACACAACACACACCCCATCGATATCTTAGGCTCTTCTGAGGTCCCATTCAAATGATCTTTGAATAGAAAAGTCTTCAGAAAAATATTTACTCCTTGAATTTAAAAGAAACAAAACGAGCTCAAAAGATTATTCATTAGAGCACAAAATTAAAAGTCAAATTTATGTACATTTTTTATTAATTATAATTACAGACGAAGTTCGCTCAGGAACATACCGCAATTTGTTTCACCCCGATACTCTCATCAATGGACCTGAAGACGCCTCCAACAACTTCGCTCGGGGCTTTTTCACCGTCGGAAAGTTGGTAATGGAGCCCGCTGAGAATCAGCTTCGTCGATTGTTTGAGCGCTGCGATAGTGCGCTTGGTTTTATGATCTATCGATCTCTAGGGGGCGGTACCGGGTCCGGTTTTACCTCTGCCTTCTTCGACTGTCTCTCTGAGTATCCCAAGACCAATCGTATCGAGGTACCCATATACCCGGCCCCATCATACAGCGTGGCAACAGTGGAGCCGTACAATTGTCTTTTGGGGCAGCATTTCTGCATGGACGATATTGATATTGGACTGCTGATAGATAATGAGGCCCTCAATGGCATTGCCCACCGTCATCTGGATATTAGCAAGCCAACCTACAGCACCATTAACCGACTCATAACCTACGTGTGCAGTAATATAACTGCAACAACTCGCTTCGGAAGCGTTCTCTGTGCAGATTTTATGTCTCTGCAAACTAATCTTATTCCATATCCACGAATTCATTTCCCTCTGATTTCCTTCGCTCCGATATTCAACAAAGCCAGATCCCTCAAAGAAAACTGTACAACAGCAGGCATCATTCAAATGGCTTTCCATCCAGATTTACAGATGGTGAAAGTTGACAACTTGATGGGTCGTTATATGTCTTGTTCAATGTTTTTCCGTGGTGACGTCACCCCCACTCAAATGTACAAAGGAGTCGAAAACATAAAAAACAACCGCTCAATTCAATTCGTCGACTGGTGCCCGACGGCCTTCAAGATGGGAATATGTACTACTGGTAGTGTGACAGCTCCCAACAGCTGTATCGTGAGCGCGGCACGTAGCATGACCATGCTAACAAACAACACTGTGGTTGGTCAATGCTGGCAGCGATTAACTAGCCGATTTTCGATTCTATATAGTAAGCGATCCTTCATTCATTGGTTCGTTGGGGAAGGACTGGAAGAGTCGGAACTTTCCGAGGCCCTTTACAACATTCGAATGCTGACAAAAGACTACGAAGAGGCTGGAGAAGAGACTGTCTTACCTAACGACAATGAAAATGAAGAGGTTGGTGAATATGCAGAAGAGGGTGAAGCCGAGGCTGACGCCGAGGAATTGAATCTCGATGAATATATCGAAGAACAGGAAGAAGAAACTGAAGGTGAAGAGGGAGTGAGTGCAGGAAAAAAGGAAGAATCTGAACAAAAAACTGAGGAAGAGGGAAATACCGAGAAAGGTGTAGAAGATGGGCCTCCTCCTACTGAAGGTGAAGCTGAAGCGGATGTCGAAGAAGGGACAGTTGGGGAAGCAGAAGAAGAAGAAGAAGAAGAAGAAGAAGACCAATAACTGGATTTGAAGAAATAAAGATCGACATTTTCTGAGTGCAATACGAATAATGGAATTTATACGTATGAGCTTTTGACAAACGTGAAGATATTGGATTGAGTATTAAAAGTTTTATAAAGTTAACTTTTGTGAAATAATATTAATTGGCAATTTTAATTACCTTTTATCTCGTGTGTCAAGAACTTATTCATTTTAAAGAAATAAAAAATATAATTTATTTTTATTTCACTCCAACAAACAGTACATTATTTTTAGTTTCAGTTTCAGTTTTTTAAATTTTATTTTATTTATTTAGAAAAATAAAAATGATTCGATGTGAATGTATTGAAATAAATTTTGATTTAGCGAAAAAATGTCAAACTGTAAAATTTAAAAGATAAATGTTTTACTAAAAATTAAAGTATGCAAATTTTTTTAAAGAAAAACTTAAATTATATAAAAACAAGTCTTTAAAATACAGCTTATAAAAATATAAAGCTTAATATACAGGGAGGTCTATAAGTCAGGAAACAGGAATTTAAATGAATTTATTTTTTTGAATAGTTTACAAAAATAGGTACAATTTAAATAGCGCAATGATTTGACAATTAAAAAAGATAATATTAAGATTTCTCTAAATCTTAAAACAAATTAAAAACATTGATATTTCTCGGTCATAGAATAACATTTTCTGAATCGCAGGGTCTAGGCTTTATGACTAATTCATTAATTCGTTAATTAAGTAATTAATGCTACATCATAAAATTATTCAAATAAATTATGTTTGAATACACAAATTATAAATATTAATTTAATACGCATTTCTTGATTGATAAATAAAATTGTGCAGGATTATAAAAAAACTATGTTGATTCAGAAATACTGAAAAGAAAAACACCAAAATGAACCCCACTTATATAAATATATAAAAGGTTAAATAAAGTAGGTAATTAATTGCAAGCGAATTCACAAACAAAAGAGTTTTACAAACAAAAATAATTATAAAGTTTACAAGCTACAAAAAGAAGCGCTCTCTGTGCATCTCATTCAGCTTCTGTTTGTGAACATGGAAATTCTTCTTAGTTCTGCGGACCACGTCCAACGAATGTTGCTGAGGTCCTCTTTAATTAGATGACTCAAAGAATTGATACTGAGAATAGGATTCCTGCAAGACTAAAAGGAAGATCAGATATTCGTAGGTAAGACCAAATTCAATTGTCGATTTTAAAACTTCTTTGACCAATCCATTCGATAGGACTTCTTCGAAACTTTGTCTCCTGAATCTGTTTTTATTAAAGTCTTTTTAAAATGACCCCATAGTAACTGAGACATGCCAATGACTGTGATTTGAACTCTTGTATTAGCATTTTTATTTCCCAAAATAGTTTACTTGTGTTTGGTTACCGATCAGCAAAAGACAAACTCCTTCTGTGAAACACTTTTTTATAGATAAGCTAACGATTCATTATGTGCAGGCCAAATTGCAATCTCCGATATTCATTGCCATTTAATGCAACAATTATTTCTGGTTTTATAATAAACTATTATTACGACCACGTATTCAAAAGTTATAAGATATTCTTAAAATCTTAATAATTCAGGCAATTTCAACAGTATGGCTAATAGTAGTATATTCTTAAAACCTATATTAACCCATATATTTTGTCACACTATTTTATCAGACAAAACTTGAGATACCTTCAGAAACTGAACATTTGTGTAAAAAACAAATTAATTAAGTTACTCCTATGTTTCTACTAATTGTCGACATATCCTTTACCTATAAATGCAAAACCTTCCAACTTCGATGAAATAACCTTTTTGATATTTTATTATTATTATCGGCCCTTTCAATTTTATTATTTTAATACTAACAAATTTGCTTAGATTGAGAATTTGAATAGATTTAACGATTTTATACAGTTAATTACACGCCATTTTTGAATATCACTCAATATTCTCCTTTGTTAGTGATATTCAACTCGCCCAATAACTTGTATATTCCTAAATAAACCATTCTAAATAATAATAA
This sequence comes from Vannuccia rotundouncinata, assembly GCA_034780395.1. Classification (NCBI taxonomy): domain Eukaryota; kingdom Metazoa; phylum Platyhelminthes; order Proseriata; family Coelogynoporidae; genus Vannuccia; species Vannuccia rotundouncinata. The sequence goes on along the minus strand of JAUZNC010057754.1, from coordinate 2,018 downwards.
AAAGGGAATTATATAGAAAACAAATTTATTAGATATCATTTATAAAAAAATGATAACATTTAAATCAAAAAAATTTTAAAACGTAATTGAAATGTGATTCAAATAAGAATTAATTTACTTATGGTTATTAGTAACGAATGTACAATTGTTTTAGATGTTCTGGCCCTTTGGAGCTTGCTTCAGGTCCACATTTTAATCGTTAAGCTTTACCTCCATGTCAAAATATTTCGCAGTTGGAATGTAATCGAATGAAAAAAACTATTCAGATGTTCGGCCATTTTGATCTTTTTGGCATTTGATGGCTTTGAGTAAGGAATTAAGCTGTAAATACTCTTGTGGCCAGATACAGACACAACTTCGCGACTTTTGAATACTTCATCTAGTAGTGTACACGTCGTAGCTCGAATTGAATGATTTGTGTATTCTTTGGAAAGATCAGCTCGTTTACTCAAAACCTTCATTTGACCTTCCAAGGTATGAATGCCCATTGGTATGTTTGTGTACCAACATTGATCGGAGGGTTCTGTTTTAGTTTTCATAAATAATCTGGTTGATTTGGAAGGGCAGTGATCGATATATCGAAGGATATTACTGACTAGGAAACACTATCATAATATTATTATGTGCATTTTCAGTATTTTCTCGAGGATTTTTTGTTAATTCGTCACGCAAAGTGATCATTTTTCGACAATAGGAAGTAGTTGATATTTCAAGAGACTGTTTTTCGATGTATTGTCGTCCTCTACGGCAAAAATAAAACATAATATCAAAAAAAAAACTTTGTCTTGACAAACAAGCGGGTTATCGGTACAACTTTCAAAGTAATTATTCAGTCGTTTCAGATCATCTTCTTCGATAGATGTGATTTATAACTGATTTTCCGGCTTTTTTGAGAAGTGCCAAATATTGAGCAGTTGAATCAGAAAATGTTACTTTATCATCAATGTCAATTTTACGACTGTCAAATTTTCTTTTTAGACTAAATTTTGTGGTGCGTAAAGAGCCAAGTTTAGGTAATTCACCATCATTGTTTCGATAAGACCAAAAATGTTTTAAAAGAATGTTTAGAGCAGTAGGAGATAATTTGTCTAGCTTTAATGGTGTTGTTTCAAGCTGATATTATCAAACAAGGCGTTACGTTGGTCTTTGAAAAACAATAAAAGTAACTTGTAGACTCTATTGCTTGCTGCGATCCTCTTGTATTTGATTCAAATCATCATCGGTAAGTGTTAAAAAACGTTTTGCCATTATTCGATGAAAATGTCGCGGCGGAGTATATTATCTGCTAGTGTAAATAACTGAATCAAATATCCTCCGATGAAAATTCAAAATTTTAATCAATTAATTAATTTCTGATTTTACCGTTTAAATATCAATAATTATCCTCCGTTCAATTTTAACATCTTCATTACCTAAAATAATGAATATTTAGGAATATTGATTAAATACAAATGGAATATAAAATGTGATTATCGGAAGTTCAGTAATTCGACTTTTTGCTCAATTGAAATTTATTAGAGTCTTTTTATTCAATTCAACAAATTAAAATGGAGTCAAAGCATAATAAAAAAATTATATAATTAAAGTTTATTTAGAAGTAGTGGGAATACAAAATCGATATATTTGAAAATATATAACTAAGCATTGTGTCATTAAGTAAGTAATATGTACAAAAATATTCATTTAATAATTAAAAAATGAATCAACAACAAAATATAGTTAATTATTCGGATGATTTGAGAGCGGCCTGAATCTGCAAACTTTTCATTTGAGCTTCTCGTTCATTGGCAGAAAGCTGAAAGGAAAAACAGAAACATACTGCAACAAACAGAACAGAACACACTGCACCACAAACAGAACAGAACACACTGCACCACAAACAGAACAGAACACACTGCACCAAACAGAACAGAACACACTGCACCACAAACAGAACACACAGCACCACAAACAGAACAGAACACACTGCACCACAAACAGAACAGAACACACTGCACCACAAACAGAACAGAACACAC
>JAUZNC010057753.1:0-12335 GCA_034780395.1 Vannuccia rotundouncinata | reverse complement strand
GTTAGGACGTGGTTGTTTGGGAAGAGAGACAATTCAACACGAGTTTATTCACGCTCTTGGATTCTATCACGAACAAATCCGACCTGACCGCGATCGTTTTGTCAGAGTTAATTGGAACAACATTGGTAGCAGATTATGTGTGATTAAAGATCTTTTTAAATTCGATAACGACCATAAAATATATTGGGATAATTAATTTAGTTTTATTAATACTTAAATAATTTACACAATTAATTTAAAACATGAATAATTTGGATCTTAATCATATTATTAAATATTAATAATTTGGATTTTAATATCATTAAATACATGAATATCTGTAAAGTTATCATTTCTAATTGAATGTTTTGTGTGGATCAGTGTGCAGTAATTTCTCAAAATGTCGAGGATGCGTCAGCCACACCCCCTACGACATCAAAAGTATCATGCAGTATCAAGGAGACGCATTCTCCTGTAATGGTCGACCAACAATGACTGATATGGGGGGACGAATGATTCGTCGAAATAAGCGATTAACACAACTGGATATTGCCAAGATCAAACGATATTATGGATGTTGATAAAATCTGATTTAAGAAATATTTTGTTGTGAATATTTGTTTCGGATAAAAATAGTCGGTGTTTTAAATATATTCATGTACTGTTGTGCTATTACAAAAATACTTCTTAATTATCAATTTCCAATAAAGTATACCAATAATTTACTTCCGACCATTATAATTACATTATTTATTACCTAAATTGTAAAATATCCTTAACTAGACATTTGATTAAAGAAAAGATTTATTGAATTCAGTTGTCAATGTGTTCTCTTTACATATATGGACAAAGTGTCCTTCAAAACACTTATTTTCTGTTTTACTACAAATATATTATACTAGTGAATTATCCCTATAAAATGAAGCGTGAAATAGTATAAATGAAACCAGAGATTATTTTAATCTACATTCGGAATTTTTTATTTTTATTAACACACTATTGGTAATATATACTTATTTAGAATTTGAAAAATTATTTAGAAGGAAATATATAAAACGTAATCCTCAAATAAACTTCTTTATTTACTTGCATGTCAGTACCATTAGATGCCATAACAATTGTGATAATTTATCTTCTAAAATGAAAGACATGTTTAATAGTCATAGTCTCTAAATTTTTTTAAATTGGAAAATTAGGTGAATTATTCATTTTAAATTAAAAATATCCCCTTATGAAATAAAAAATTAAATATAAGCATAAAAACTAAGCTTTATTGTAGTGATATTAACCAAAAAGAATAAATATTGACGAGTTTCCAAATGGAAGTCAAATCAGTTGACGGAAAATTTAAATGTATCTTTACAGGTACAAGACGTTAATAGTTCAAATCTGTCTTGTAGTAAACCAGGGCGAAGCAAATAAATCAAAAATCCAGTAGCTTATATTTTGAAATATAATAATAGTTCACATATTAATTGTAATAATTGTTTAAACAGATATCTGAGTCAAAATCGATGAGTAAAATTGAATTGTGCATTATTATTATAGTATTGTTCATATATACTATTCAAACACACCTAACAAACCAAGAAAACAAAATCGAATAACTATACATTGAACTAAAAATGGAGAGTGTGTGTAAAATATTAGCACATTTTATAACCTAAGTTGAGAAAAGCAAAATTTCCTTTCCACGACGTCCCTTTTTATTCTTCCTGGGGTTGGAAGCGCCCGGCGTTGTGATTGGGTCGTTAGGCTTGTCCAACTTATTTTTAAGCTGAGCATCCATCAAAGATCCCAGGTGTTCCCCAAGAGTTGTGCCGGTAGGGGGCGCGAACTCTCGATTTAATTCAGAGTCACTATCTCCACCTTCATCAGAGAATTGAGCACAGGCTGCGGCTCCGGAAGCCGAGCAAAGTGAGGGCCATGTTGGTGACGGGCGAATGATTCCAGGGCATGTGAGGGAGGGTGTCGCTTCACACCGTTGTTTATTTTGAAGCATCTGAAGAACAAACATTTATGACAGAGACTCGTGCAGCAAATATAAATTATGGATCTCGTCAAATTGTGAAAAATATATAAACACAATATTATAATATGGATTTTTTGATAAAATTTCGAAAGAAACCATAGATATTTTATAGATGTAGAATGCAATTCGAATGGAGTAGCAAATTTGGATCGATTCTCCATATTTAACATTCTAGAACAGATTTATAAATTATCGATTCTATAAACTTTTCAAAGAAATCACACTTACAAAATATGCACAAAATATTAATCGGTCTGAATTTTAGCACACAATTAAAATTTACATACTAAGATGTTCATTATAAATTCCAAATGTGAATTCAGAAATACAAAAGAATACTCACAGCAGCGAAAGATTTGGGTTGACTGGAAGCAAAAGGGGTCCCACTTGATTTCAACACATTGGAATTTTTTGACAGAGGCAAGAAATCAGTTTCATCAAATTCAGCAACTAAGAAGAAAAATTATAAATTAAATATTGAACATACCCCCCATTTACCAAAAATTTTAAATAAATAGACTAGTACACTTACCTAGCTTCTCCTCGGACATTTTAATATTAGCCATGGCAGACGCAATACGTCTCATGCCGTTGTCTAAAAAGTAAAAAAAACAATCGTTAATTTTCTACACAAATGTACATTTGTCATTATAATTAGAGTATGCAACCACACTCACTAAATAGATTATTCTCTTCTCTCTCCTTTCGTTTGGTGAGCCATTTGTCACGCTTCTCTTGTTCCTTACGTTCCTTCCTTCGCTTGGAAAAGAGTCCTTCAAATCTGGAAATAGTCTCACGACTAATGAGTGGGGGCCCTAAATCTAGCTCCACTACACAGACAGCACATGTCAGAGGAACGTGACTTAAATAGCGGTATCGCTTTCGTATTGCCTGAAATGAAATTTGGAATTTAAAAAGTTATCCTTTGTGTAAGAATGGTAATAAACATAAATAACTCTATTCTAATAAATGCACATAAGAGAAGAGCATAAGTTCACTGGTGACTTACCGCTGACATAGTAAGATGTTCTACTTGCAAGATTTTCCCCTCAATACTCTGTGGCCAGTTTTCAATAGACCCATACTCTTCGGCTAAACATTTCCAGTTAAGACTGTGTAAATAGATGTGTTGGCCGTCCGAGGCTGAAAGAAAACAGTCAATAATTTATGTATGTATTGTAAAGTATTGTTTTGAGCACGTTTTTACTATTTGCGCAGCGTTATACAATTTCTTAACAACTGCACTAAACAATTTTAAAATTGTGCTGCGCATTGATAAAATATTAATGATATACTTTTTTCAATTAATTCATTAAATAAACAATTATTGTAAATGTAAAAATTAGTTATCTAAAATTGGATATAAATGAATTATTTAGATTTTCATCCTATTTACAAAACGAGCTACTTTTTTCGCTAGCGATTCAAACAATTTGTAAATTTATTAATCAGTGATTTTGTTAATTAATTGCATATTAAAAATAATAATTAAAGTTTTAAAGTTAAAATCACACCCTCAAATGTTTAACACAATAATTTGTATCGCTAAAGTGATGTATTAAACTATGTATTAGAGCCAATAGTCATTTAATAAATCTTCCTCTAAGTAGTTCTTCCTACTGTTGCATATCAACACGGTCAAAAGGTTGGACGAATTGTAAACAAATTAGATTTGCCACTAGTAAAGAAATATTTAATATTAATTAAAAAACAACAACATAGTAACTCGATATCGTATATCTGCGCAATCAAAGGGGTTCGTGTTTTGTAAATATTTAGCTCTAATCTTGTGAACCATAAACAGAGTTAATAATCTAAATAATACACCTTTGGATTTAGTCTGGAGAGCTGAATATTACAACATAATGATTAGCAGATTACATAAATACAATCAATATCTAAGATTGATGGAATTGTGTTGAAAAGCAGAAGTACAACCGAAAACAAAACAAACTAACGAATTTAATTTTCCTTATTTGATGATAAATCAATGTGCGAAGGTCACATAAAAACACAAATATTACATATTATTTGAAGTATAGTAATGTATGTAGTAATTTTGTTCATGACGATTCCTAAAAAGTCGCTAAGGTGATAAATCAACCGACCTTGATAGAAAAAGAAGGAGCTCTCCTCGCTAGCTGAGGTTCTTTTAGCCCTACGCACAGCCCCTAAACCGCCGACCGCAGACGAATCTTGCCTACTTGAAGGAGGCTCCAGTTGTGATACATCACCAGTCCTACGATCACTGTCCTGACGTTCCAAATGTTCCGGACGGCGAACTTCAACACTGACGACTGAGAGAGACAGGTCTTCTTCTTCTTCAGTGAAGGCATCTGTGTATGATTTCAGGGCAGTGTGTGATGGTTTGTACACTAATTCCGAAACTTGGGGATTAGGCGATTCTGTAAGGTCTGGTGATAAAATCAATAGGAAGTATACTCAATAAAGTATATCATGATTATACAATGACGAATTAAAAAAAGAACCATTTAATTATGTATCACGCAGATATAAATAACGTCTAAATGATAAGACACACGTCTTTTAGAATACCAATCTTACCATTATTAACAACACTTTTTGACTGTGATGTGAAATCCTGAAGAGCTTCAATATCAGTACTTAACTTAGCGATAAGCATTTCCAGATAAGGTGCAAGAAGTCCAGGTTCGTCGTATTGAGCGGCTAATAGTTCCGAACGTTCAGCGTCAAGAATATTTCGCTGTTGGTCTCGATTAGCTACTAATAGTTTTGAAAACCCAGTAGCAAAGCCACTGTCTAAGAGCACAGGACCTTTACTATCAGCAGTCCAACATTTGACTGGCGAGGCCTGAGTAAAGCCTTTATCGATCCGCATTAGGACAAGAGAGAGCTTGTCGCCTTCAACAAAATTGTGGGGGGATTTGGCAACCACACTAAAAATAAGAGTGCAAACAGAAGCATTATATACTGATAAGACAAAATAAACTAGTATAAACCTAAGGAACCCTACCTCTTCAAATCATCCGGGTAAATATGCTCGCAACAAATAGCACATTTCTTTGACTTTTTTTCATTTTCATATTGAATATACTGGAGAGAACATGCCCAGCAATAGATATGGCCGCACTTAGTCATGCGGGGCACTGTCGGTGGGTACAGACAGATGGGACACTGAGGTACTTCGTGTGACATAATCCGAACTTGTAGAGCTTCAGACCATTCGACAAGAATGTCTGGATCAATGAGATGTACCGATAGGTCGACGTTGTCACCGACAACGAATTGACAACTTGAATGGATAAAAACAGAATTAGAAATTAAAAGGAAGCAAAACACATTTTTTTTTATTTGTAACCGCATTATTAATATATGTAAGCGATCAAAATGATACTAACTTTGCTTGAATAAATTGTTCTTTGTTGTAAAATGTCAGTTCCTCCTCTACTCGACGCGAATTAAAATTACGCCAAAGTCGAGGTGGAGGTCGATCATTCATTTGCTTTCGCCCTTGGCCATTATAGTCTTCCTCAAAATAAAAGCCAAGCATAGAATCAGTAGTAGTACCCGACTGGGAATTGCGAGACCTCTGATTTATCTCTCGGGTAGCCCTCCTACCAGATTGGGATCCCATGGAAGAACGGGGGTGACGTCCCAGACTTTCCGATGTTGTTGAACGAGTAGTGGAAACATTTTGGGAACGTGCTGTGAAGAGCTGAGCATCACGACTGGTTCTCGTAGTTCGGGAGTCTAATAAATTTTTAAATAACAACATAAGTAAAATTAAAATCATTTGAAAGAAAAATTAAAGTCATGTCATTCAAATATTTAAACTAATGGACTAATTTATAAAAGATAAAACATTATTAATACACATTTCTCAGATCAGAAAAAAAAATTTTTGGGATTTCAATTTATAAATAAATTGTTTTGAATATAAACCAGACAACATGATTGTTCACTAGAGTTTTCTTTTTTAAAAATTATGATTGAAGGTGATAAAAGATGGTTACACAAGTTTTAGTGGGAAATAGGAAAGAATACAACTTGTAAATAAATATATTTACATGCATATACAAACTTATTTAATTGGCACCAAGCAGCTTAGTTGATAAACAATGTATTGTCAAATATGTTGTGTGGAACCAAATAAATTAGTCTGGCTGTGTGTGTGTTAAAATTAAATAATTGTAATGCTCTTTTTAACAATAATATGGAGATTTCATTTTATTCTGGACCATTATTTATTGTACAAAATTTCAATCCCTATAATTTGGCATTACACTGGCTCAAAGTTAAACATATAAAAGTTGCAATTGGAGAAATTTTTCACAAATTTAAATAGCTAAATTTAAACGATTTTTAATTTATCTGTGTTGTTATTATAATAAACATTTTGTTTTTAACATAATGCATGTAATAAAGATTAAGCCATATATATATATATATATGTTAGACACCAAACCATATTCATGTGCACAAATGAAAACTAAACTTAAGTTGAACATTCCAAATTGTCTACCTAAGGTGGCTGTCAGACTTAGGTTTTGAGCAAAACATTTTTACATAAGTTAACATCAGACTAAGATTTTGTACTTAAGATCACTACTTAAGTTTTGAGCACACATCCCAAGGAGCCCAATATACAGTCTACAGATAAAATGTCTATGACTAATCATAACTGGTAAAATACAGACATAATTTTTCTCATTAGTCAAAAATCGATTTTGTAATGGTATAAGTTTTTTGATAACATTATGTATGTTATATCATGGAAACAATACAATAAATAGTTGCCTTTTATAACTTAGATTCAGTATAATAGATGAATTGATACTTTTAAATGGACTGTTTGATTATAATTAAATATGATATATGGACAACATTAAAATAATTTCCTTATTTATTATTATGAGTTAGACATATTTAACTCTACACTTTGCAATTAAACTTAATAAATATATTATGAGGCAAGCAATCCTCTGTATAAAATGTCAACAGATATTTAAATAGTGGTACACAATGATCAACTCCCACAATGGAATCAATTGCCATTATACATACAATATAAATGGGGACTGTTGCTTGAATAGGTGATGCAAATACAATGACACAAATTACTATTTTACAATACTCTCACCTATATAATATCAGGGTTCTCACCTTATTTAAGGTATCAATTTCCTGTTTATTTTTAAATTGAAAATACAGTAGAAATAGAGCAAAAATGGATTTAATTATTTTTGCCAATGTCTAATTGTTCTAATAGTAGACATCTCTGTTTTTATTTATTTTTGTTCTTGCCTTGTGTCTTAAACTTTGCACATTTGGTGCCTTTACAAGCAGGTTTGATGTCTCTTTTTTCACCCAATCTCACTTGTCAAGAAGATAGAGTTCAGGCTCTGTCTCAGCAATGCTGACAGGCAGTTGCCCAAATTGATCATTTCATATGGGAGGTCCATGACATGATCTCCAGGCTACAGATGATAAAGATTCTCCTGATCCTAATCCAAATAACACCCCTTAAGTTGACCCAGTCCATCAAACATTCCAGTGGTCAAAGTCTTCCAAAGGTCAAAAGGTGTTTGGACAATGCAACCTCTGAGAGCTTGCTTGTATTAAGGACTGTTTTCTCAAGGTTTCCTATCAAGAATGGAAAGAAGTGGCTGACTGCCTCATTCAACATGTTGCCAACTTGTACATTGTGTCCACCTGCAGCTGGAACATGGCCACCATGAAAAACCAAGAAGACTTGCATTATCAATATGGAATCTCTGCTCCAGACCTTCTCCCCACAGCAACTGGAAGGGGGAGGCCCAAAACAAATACCAAGCACTGACAGAAGAAAACCCCCACACTGGCACCTGCCAAACAAACTCAGATGGGAAGACTATGACATAGACCTTGATTGCAGCAGTAAAAGGAGTACTTACTTGGTGGAGACCATATCAAGATCCTCTACCTTGTCAACATTGCAGTGTGATTTTATACACTCATCTTTCTTTCACTAATCTCAACATACTGTTCCTCTGACAATTGAGAGTTCTCTCAGCTTGATATAAAAGGGCCACCCACAGCCTGGGCCTCTTCCACTGTCCACTCTGTACCAATGTTGGACATTCTTTTGCTCTTTACAATCATGTGTCCATCTCTGGAATCAACATTATCTTCTGATGTCATGATTGAAATTTTGGACTGGTTAAACTGGACTTCTTGGGAGGTTAAAGTTTCAGATTCAAGCTGACACTATGCCAGACTTCTCTAACTTGTTTGAGTCAGCTATCCCATGAGTTCCCATACCTCAACCAGATCCCATCAAGGAAGTGATCCCTTGACAAACTGTGGACCCAGCTTTAGATGCAGACTTTGATGATTCCATGTCATTGTTGAACTAACATTTCAATCCCTTTCTATTCAACATGTGGATTTACCTCCATGTGTTATTCCTGCAATTCCAGTTATCTAGTGTACCTGAACTTATCTCAATGTCATTGCATATAGCAGATATCTATTGCTTTTGTGCTTGTTTATTCATTCAGAGGGCAATGTTTTCCAAGGGACAAACAAATGTACCAACTCCAGCTTTGAGTGCTTCGATTATGGAACTTTTAGACAAAGGAATCATTAAAAATGTCTTTCTTCTGCATGGCAGCCATTTGTATTTCATGTGTTTCTGGTAACAAAAGACACTGTGAGAAATTGGCTAGGCTACTTCCAGGATTATCAATTCCAGGGAAGAAGACAACACCAGTGCAGTTTGATAGATGAAATTTCATAGTTGTAGAAAAGTGTTTGTAACTAAATTTGCCATATTGATGTATAATTTTTAAACCAATAATATTAAATTTAGTTTTCTGAATAAATTTTTTTATTTATGTTTATTTAAGAATCATATGATATTCTTTCCAGTGTTACTCATATATTATCCAGTAATAGTAAATTGTAATTTTATATTTTTTGGGCTAAACATAAATAATTTCTTATTAAAATGGTGAACCATTACAGCTTGTCCATATTTGTTATATCAGTGCATAAAGTTGCAATAATAAAATAGAAGCATAATATACCTATACATTATAAAAAAAAATGATGTATACATAATGTAAATAATAGTAATAAATGGAATAATCTTGTACTAATGATATAAATGCACACATTAAGTCACTGTTTATCTTATCAGAACACTCATGTATCTGCTTTATAGCAGTCTCCTTTTTGCTTTACATTTCTCCTTTTCTTCCTTCCTTCAAACTACTTTTAATTTCCTTATTTTTTGCAGCCATGGTGTCAGACAACTTAGTAAAATAATTTATTTTGTTTTTTTCTGAACAAAAAAATTTCAAGAAAATAAATTCTTTCATTTTTTTACATGTTTTCATCTTCTTTCTCTTTCTTCTGTTTCATTCTAAACCTTATCTTTCCCATGTTAAATATGAGTAACAATGACAAATATCCAGAGTACAATTGTCATGGAATGCAGGCTGAAGTATTCCAACAAAAATATTACATAAATATTACAAATTAAACATGTTAAAAAAATTGTACATGCCATGTATCAAAATGAAAAACATACCTCGCTTATCTTGAACTTGGCCACGGGAGGTTACAGGGTTTACTACTTTCTCCATATCGCTGGAGATATTCGACATACAATGCTTCCAAAAGCTGTTGATTATTTAAATTGTGATTTAAATACATGATTAAAATGCCATTTTCCCAAAAATAACAACGTTAAAAGTAATAAATTTAAATAAATTTAAATTAATCAATATAAAAATGGCAAGATTGTGTGATGGGAATAATTTCCCTAAAAATGTTATCTCTAGCGAGACGATTATTGCACTGCTGATCGACAGCAAAAGAGTAACCGAAAGTAAATTTCAGCAAAGGCCCATTGCAAAATATTATTTTAATTTTAATACCGTAAAATAATTATTATATAATAGGAAAAATAATTCAATGTTATGAAATACGTATTAATTGAAAGCTTGCTATATTTATATAAAAAACTAATTCAGATTTCAAACTTATTTTTTTCTATGTTTTAAAAATATTGTTGTCCCTCTTTATATTATATAGGGCTGTTCAAAAATGACGTCACGGAAATAATTTGGGTCATTTTTGACCCCCTAGAATCTCCCCCTTTTTATTGTATCATGCACAGTCAAAAAATTTTGGAACCCCTTTAGGAAAATACGTCACGTTAAGTTCTTCCCGCTTCCTTCATACACATTTAACGATAATAATTTATAGCGTTTCATTAATCTATCTGACATTATATATATGCGTACACTATAAAAGTACATTCTCACAATTGTGAACTAAAAATGTAGTTAACAAATAGGTGTGTGCCTGCGTATTGCATACAATAATTATTATAAAAGAATATCAGCCGGATATATTGTTAAAATAATTTAAACACAGTTTATAACTAAATATATACAAATGGATATTATTGGTCGACGCAGGTCAACCAATTATAATAGCTGTTCCTATAAAAATCTTAATTGTACAGGGTCATTATATGTAATTACTAGAAAAAAGAAGGATCTATAAAACAGTGAAATCATATACTTAATTTTATATAATGCTTTCATTATAAAAAGCTGAAAATTGCACAAGGTTAAATTATTTTATTATATATATATATTAGAAAAATAGGTATATTTAATACATCTGCGTGTGATATATATGTACATATTTGTCGAAAATTTATCTGTAGCTATTTTAAAGATTAAAAGCCGAAATGTAATAAAATTTAGACATCCCAAAATTAATCGTCCATTTCCCGCACTGAGAGATAATATATCTATTTTGAATAGAAAAAACAGGAGTCCCGATTACGATTTGTTCATTTCATTCCATAAGGCGATTACCTCCCTTTGGCATTTGGATTTTTGTAAATTAGGGTAAGCATTGCATGCAGTAGGTAATTATGCTTTTATATAAGGTCGGAGTACAACTGTCAAAAATCATACATATTATTTCGAATAATTTGTAAATTCATATAAAATGTCAACGAAACAATTAATGCTCTTTAAAAATAGAGTAAAGATATACTAAAAAGGAGTTATCTTTTCAATGCGGATTTTACAGGAATGTTTTGTGACGTCACAATTTTGAAAGCCCCTTCTACCATTCCATATCATGTGCTTTGTCACGGATTTATGCCCTCTCGATCGCCTAATCAGCGTGACGTCATTTTTGAACAGACCCATAGCTAGATATATACGTCTTGATCGTATGCCGTCGAATTACATTGAGATTTATTTGATTTGTTGAACATTTTGAAATTTCCACACATTTCCAACAAATTCATGTATTGAACCTGATGATCGGCTTTCATATAGTTTTCACTGAAATTTAAACTTTATAAATTCTCTGTTTTAATCAAAACAAACAAAACAATTAAAGTTTGAGCTAATTATATACACTATAAGTCATTATATTTATTAAAACAGGACATAGTTATGGGCAAAAAATGTATTATAAATTCTTTTACAGCGTGAAACTATAATGACAGCGACGTTAAACTATAATTTAAACTATAACTAAAATATAAAAAGCATTTTATATAATTGGTTTCTTAAATGCTAATTTACAATTTTATTTTTTAAATATAATGTTTGATTTTCAATTTTTTTAAAGGGTTTTGTGGAATAGGGCTGTTCAAAAATGACGTCACGCAAATTTGGGCCATGTTTTACCCCTTCGGCCCCTTGTATCACGCATATGGTCACAAATTTCGAAACCCCCTCCAGAAAAGACGTCACTTTAAATTCTACCCCCACTCAACGATAATAATTTACAGCGTTTCATTAATCCAGTGCGTACTATATGCGTACTATAACGTACTATATATAGTAGTACCTACAAAAACATTCGCATAATTGTGAAATAAAAATGTAGTTAACATATAGCTGTGTACTTGCGTATTGCATACAATAATTTATATAAAAATCTATTCAGCAGCATACATTTTTAAAATAATTAAAACACAGTTTATAATATACAACGGATTATTGGTCGACTGACAGGTCACCAATAATCTGTTCCTACATAAATCATAATTATACAGTGTTATATATGTAATACTAGAAAAATTAGGTACTATAAAATACAACAGTATAAGATCATACTTATTAAAAATTAATGCTTTCATTATTAAAGCTGAAAATTACACAAAATAGTACTGCAACTACGTGATTGGTTGGAAGGTTCGGTAGAGAGGGGGGTTCACTTTTTGGAAACGACGGAGACTCTTGAATTTGCCTTGAATCAGGAGCTAGCTACCGTCGTTTTTAAAATTTTACTTTTATTTGAAAGTGGTTATATAAAATGA
>JAUZNC010057752.1:0-12336 GCA_034780395.1 Vannuccia rotundouncinata | reverse complement strand
TATCTCAACAGTATCTCAACAGTATCTCAACAGTATCTCAACAGTATCTCATAAATATCTCAACAGTATCGCATAAATATCTCAACAGTATCTCAACAGTATCTCAACAGTATCTCAACAGTATCTCAACAGTATCTCAACAGTATCTCATAAATATCTCAACAGTATCGCATAAATATCTTAACAGTACCTCATAAGTATCTCAACAGTATCTCAACAGTATCTCAACAATATCTCAACAGTATCTCATAAATATTTGAACAATATCTCAACAGTATCTCAACAGTATCTCAACAGTATCTCATAAATATTTGAACAGTATCGCATAAGTATCTCAACTGTTTCTCATGAACGTGCTTCAGACTCACCTTTTCGTTATTAGTTACAAATGTTATGTAATAATTCATTTTACCTCAATTCATAATTCATTTGAAATCCAGAAGAATTGATGGTGCTTCACTTTTGAAACCTGAATTAGATGTACAATTATTGATATCGCGAAATTGTATATCATTTTGTAGTAATCAAATAATTTTCGTCAACTGATTTTCTCTAAATTCTCAAATGAAACAATAAATAATAGTTTCGTTACTTCAGTTCTAATTTTGGTTTCTTTTATATTTATTTCCATTTGATTGCATCAATATAATTTTGTTTAAATAACTGCAATAATAAAAGTCAATTTTCCTCTACATTTTTATAGAATAATGGAATGCGGAATATTTTTCCATTAAGTGTTTCACTTAAAAAATGTCTTATTATCTTCATAATATGAGGCTGAAATTTTTTCTACTGAAGTTTTTAGCTACAATATTTTCATGAAGTTTTCTACATCAATATCTAGTTCTAAGCCACGCATATTTCGTCCTTTATGTAGTCAATATAACATCATTGTCGAGTTCGTCGAGAAAGGTGTACTAGATATAGTTAACAAAACAAGCTGAACAAATATGAAAATCTATATTTCTATGTACCACAAGACTTGGCATGTAATGGCCTAAATTATCTATTTGATGCTCTCTTTATTTTATCGTTATTATCTTTAATACTCGTAATATATATATAGAATTATAAATTACATGCTTTCTTTTTCATATTTGATATTTTCAATAAATTGAATTTAAATTTCAATTTCAATTTCAATTTGCAGTACAAATTTTATGATATTAAATTTAATAATTACAAATTTAATTAGTTCCCCAGTTATTGACATACAAAATTGGCACAACTGTAGTAATTTACTTTAGAATTAAAACGCAAGTTGTGTAAAAATATCTACAGTGATTTTCTTGGTTTATTCATGAACTGAAAAAACCCTTACTAACGAAAATATAATAGAACTCTCTGTATTATTTTTAATAATTAATTTATTCCTAAATATTTCAATTGTAAACACGATTCTCGGATATGTTTAACAATTCGTGTATAAAAACTTATAGTTCCTTTTCAACAATTCTTAACATTTACTTTGTGTTTTATATCAGACATTCCATTGTTCAGTATTTTCTATACAACCACTATAAATAATAAATAGTCCTCTTTTGTGGAATACATAGAATACAATGTCCCTGTTATCATTCAAAGTAATGTTTGGTTAAAAAGTATATCAATTTGAAAGAGATCAATTTTAGTTTATATTTTAAATCCATTTTTAAAATCAAAATTTAACAACGTCAAGTTTGTGTACATGGGTTTTGAGTATAAACTAATGAAAGAAGAATACATAATCCCCACAATAAAATAAGGGGTAGATATTCTAGCGGATAATCATTGCATAATATATATAATTTAGTGTACTTATAACTATGTGCAGATATATAGCTATATAATTAATAATTAATTGAATTATATCTTGCTAACTTAACTCAAAGGAAAAATAAATATACATAATATATACAATGATCATGATTGTAACATAGTAAAAGTTTTATTTATAATTTAACCCTTGTTCTTAATACCATAAGTTTTTCATTGATTTCATTTAACGGAAAATTAGTTTTTACATGTATTAAACTGAATGAAAGAATAATATTCATAAAATTATCAAATGCATTTCAAAAATTTAACATAATCTATATTTTTACATTTTTGAACAAAATAGAACAATCTTAGGTAACGTCATTTATGCTGGAAAAATGGTTCGTTGGAAACGTAGCTATATTCTGAGAAGGTTGTGATATTCTGCTTTCAGAATCGAGACTTACTCCATTTTGGGGAAGTATTTCACAAATCGGTGTCAGAACATGTTTGCTTTCTATCAAATCATCCGACGAATCAATGCGATCTAAACTTACTTCCATATTAAAAACCGATCGATAAAATGGAACTGATATATTCACATCCGATTTACTCAAGCGAGTCTGGGGTCGATGGTAGTTGTAGTGAACTGCGTTTGTACTTGAGTTGGACTCCGTCTCCGAAAGCCACAGTCTAGCCTCGTCTAGCTTTTGAGCAAGAGATATTTTATCGCCCGCACCTGGCGGAATAACCTGAGCCATCTTTGGGTCACCAGGAACCCCCATCGACTTTGATACTGTGCAGGATTCAATAATTTTGCGAAAGGAAAGTTTCTTGCTGGGGGGTTGGGGACCAGTTTCTTCTGGGAAATAGTAATCACGGCTTCGACATTTGGTCTTGTAGATGGCATAGAGGAGAGTTAGGATTAAACCAGACCCGAGAATAATTCCAGTTTGCAGTCCCTCCTTGGGAGAGTATTCTTTGTAGATGGCAGCCTCGTCGTGGTGGTCGATATGATCTGTGTTTAGCACGCCTTCTTGAGGAGTAAACCGATTGGGTGCATCGGTTGTTGACGGAAAACTGGGAGAAGTTGACGGGAATGTCGAAGACAATAACCCGGTGGGGTTAGCCAGAAGCATTCTACCCGTTGAAATTGTGAGTTCACCGAGTCTAGACAATTCCAAATTGCCTCGGCATTTACCCTTGTCAATGTTTACATACACGGCGCTTCCACCAGTTTTTTCCCTGAGGTTGTGTTGATTGGCCTGCACCTCAAGAAATGAAGGAAGTGTACAATCCTTTGACTAGCTCAAGTTCTCAGATCAGTCTTACCGTTGCTTATAGAGTTCATGATCAATAAAGATATTTCTGGCTGCAGAGCTAGCAATCTATAGCTAACCCCGTCGAAAATTTCAAATGTTTATGTTGGAATCTATTCCCAATAAGTACTTATCACGAAGATTGACTGGGGATTGTGAGAGTACTTGTGATTGGTTGAGTATATAAGAAGACGTTGAGGATTACAACATGAAATCGGAATAATTTTTTATTTATATTACGGAATCCAAAACATTCGTTTAATACAAATGCAGGGATTTTCTTCGTTTTCATGTTCGGTAAAAAACGCTTCCCAAAGAAAATATAATAGAACCTTTGTATATTTTTAATCATTAATGTATTCAATATATTTAGATATGAACATCAACAAAATTATTCATTAAAATTGTAAAAACTGGATTCTACGATCTATTCTTAAAATATCCGCTAACATCTGCGTTCGATGAGTTAAAACCAGTTCCTTTCCAGCAATTATTTTGCTATTTAGTGTCGTTTTATTGGAGACATGATTCTATATTGTTCAATAGCTATAAATAATTTCTGACAAATATATGCTATCAAAGTTTAGAAGAATAAATGGGGACACTGTTTAATAAATAATAGTTGAGGATATCCTTTTGTAATAGTTTTTTTTAAACTTTTTCAGATAAGATAAATTAATTGCATCCTGGTTTTAAAACATTTTAACTGATATTGCATCCTCATTTTAAAACATTTAAATCTATAAACTTAAGGCATAATATTTAATTCAAACAAGTTTTCGAATGTTAATTTAAATAACGTCGTTTACAACAATTGATACACAAAAATTAACTAAATCGTTGATATTTAGATTTAATAAAAATTACGTAATATAGTAATACTTTCTCAATTCTTTAATAAAAGGTTGACTTATGATAATTAATTCAATCCGTATCGCTATTCAGTACGAAAATAGATAAGGGCACCCTTTGGGAAATCTTTGACACCATTCCGCCTTCCTCCCAACCATCAAGTCAGGATTCAATACTGCAGACTAATACCGAATAGAAATATAAAGGAAATCTTTATAAGAATATATAAATATTAAGGTATGGATTTTAACAAAATTGTTTTCTACATTCTAAATAAAACAAAATACAGAAACAATATTTTATAAAATGTATCTGATTGTGTCAAGTAATATGATTCTTATACAAAAATTGAATTACCTACTAATTGAATTATATAGTACAATATCGACTAACTAATAAAAAACTAATGTGCGTTATTACAATATTTCCGATTGAAAGAGAGATTTATTTCGTTTACATTATTTAGATAAACGATCAACTTCAAGTAATAATGTTTCGGTAAAAATACCAGAAATGTAATTTAGTAAAACTATCTGAAAATATTTGTACCATAAATTTAAGTAATAAAACATGAAATTATTATAAACTTATACTTCAACAATTGATTAATGTACCAGGAATCTAACATCCCAGTAAATTAGACCTGGATCAGAGTTTATTTGATAGAGGTCATTTCAACTCCATATGCCCGAAGAACTTCTGAAGAATCTCCAATATAATTGGACTCTACAAAGCTATTTTTTCTTTTAAGTCCAGGCTCTTTGTAGCGAAATTTGTAGATGAGACAAATCATACAAATTCCAAATAGAAAGGCAGCCCCAGAACCTCCTCCGATGATCAAAGGCGTGCGAAACAATTCGATTTTGTAGGTCAATTTTGGCCCGTAAATATTCACCGATCTCTGAATAAAGAACCATCGCATTTCTGTGGCGTTGAGGCTACCGACAGGATATTTGGCCAACATGGCGCACATATATCGACCAGAATTTGCATCTCCAACGGCCTCAATCGTCAAGGTTTCTCCGGGATCACTCGCTACCGTTACGTTAGTGAGTTTGCTCTTCCAGCCTGGAAGAACGGTTTGATTAGTGGGGGAAACTCTCTTGGGTACCACCCAGACTAGTGTGCTGGCGTTGGCGGTGATCGTGTTGTTGAGTATGTTGAACGGCTGTATTGTGGCATCGAAGCATTCTAGGGTCAGTTTGGAGCCAACGGGAACAAAATACATATATTTCGTTTGTGCAAAATTGATGGAAACTATGGCAACAATAAAAGATTGCATCAGGATATTTGAACTCATTATTGTCTTGGAAGGAATAAACTGTTCTCAACGTAAATAATTTGATGGTGTGTTTTGTATGTAATTATACTCGCCAACAAGTGCAATCGTATTGGGCGGTAAATAAAGCAATCACGTATATATGAATGGAATTTATAATCTAATTTGGTATTTCGCAGAGTGCATTTTAACTATTAGAGGTATAGATTAAATCGGTTCATATTAAATTTTTCACAAATATAGATTACCTATAATAGTTCTATGCAAATGAAAACAATGCAATCTGGCATTTAACAACCATCAAAGGTACCTATGCCCTTTTCCATCAGAGGTCATTGGGCTATCATGATACCTCTGATGTTTGCTCCAAGATGACACTGGATTATATAATTTGCTCTCTATAAGTAAAAAAAATAATATAATGCAAGAATGACAATGATATTAGTTTTAAAAGATCTTACTTTAAACCCGCTATATATAAAGCTTTCTCTTTATATACTGCACAGTTCATTTTATGCTTTAATTTGACCTAACTTACAAGTCAACTTAATTCGAAAGTGAAATACGAATTTTTTATACGAATTTAAGTTTAAATTTATTTTTCACACATTCATATTTAAAGAATATTTGTACTAGTATGTTGAAATATTTTTTTATAAATACGAAATCAATTTTAGTAAATAAAGAAATTTTGACAGGAAATTTCTTGAGTTCAATTGGATTTTTTATGGTATTTGTTTTAGATTATGGATTTATTCATTTCTAAAAAATATTACGAATTGTTACGCAAATGTATTTTATTCATTTATAAGTTTTATCTTTGACGATAAAATATTTTCAACTCATTCGAAAATAAACAGCTCCAAAATTATTCCTTTTTTATCAATAACTTTTTTTTACTTATATCTATCGAGTATCTCATTCAAATCATATACATCGCAAAAGACTGAAATTATACCTATCATGATTTTCATTTAATTAATTAATTTCCCTTGACATATTGGGTGTTCTTGTACAAAAATAATTTCACGTATAATATATATAGATTATTTCTTTATTGATACAAATTCTATTCTTTTAACTTTCAAAACAAACATTATGAAAATTACCAAACTGTAATGTTATAAATTAAAATCATTGAAGAACAAGCGTTAAAGGTTTAATTGAAGTATAATTGAAGGCTATTATATAATGATAATATATAATAACAAACGAAACATTATTTTATTAACATTTTCTTTGGTAAAATAAAGATTATTTTCGAAAATATTCTTTTCCTATATAAAGTGAAATGAAATTGAATTTTTTGACTAAGAGGGGATTGTGTTGTCAAGGTGATTTGAGAAAAATTTGAGCCGAATAGAGAATACTACTTAGTCAATTAATGCAGATTGAAGGATCTATCATTCCCGACAGTTTGATTCAAAGTATTTGGGTAATATTAAGTGCATATATACACATTCCTTTAAATCTACTCGTTTTGAAACGAACACACAGAATAAAACAAATAATTGATCCTATAAATATGAATGCCGGTTAGATCAGATAACTTATCTTAATGATATATTAGTATATTATACTAAATAGGTCTGTCCTTATATCTATATCGATTGCCATATCTATATCAACTTCGTTATATTGATATAAGGTTGCCATATCTATATCAACTTCGTTATTTGTAAGGTTGCCATATCTATATCTACTTCTTTATTTGTAAGGTTGCCATATCTATATCAACTTCTTGATTGATAAGGTTGCCATATCTATATCAACTTCTTGATTGATAAGGTTGCTATATCTATATCTACTTCTTTATTTGTAAGGTTGCTTGCTATATTATGTAAACTCGAACTTTATTATGTAATTTAAATGTCACCATTATAAATTCCCGGTTTAACATATTCTCGATATATAATTTTCACAATATTCTATTTAAAAAATTAAAATTAATTATCCTAAAAATTTCTTATTCAACAATTATCATTCAAAATGTGAAAAACTATTAATTTCAAATGTGCTAAAATTATGTAAATATATTAATTAAAAAAAGAGTATTATGTTTTGTTTTAAATACAATCGAGTAGTGGTGGGATCCAAATTATCCAAAGTTACTTGCCTAATCAATTTTCTTTTATTTATTAAAAAACGATTTCAAATTGATATTATGATGCACATTAGTGATCAGAAAATGTTCAGCTAATTATTGAATTTAATATTGATGTTATCATTAAATCGATATTCCCATTAAACTATTGCCCAGATTTTCCAAGAAAAAAATCAATAACAATTAGCAAAGAAAACAATAAGGACGAAAATCTTATTCTCCTCGAATTGATGTATCGATTTTTATAACTAATATAACGTCAGCCACTTAATGATAATATTTCACCGATATGTTAATTCTGTTAAGTTGCAGCCTCTACACTAAAGATTGAAAGATTGCAGCCAGCCTCCATACTATACATGGTAAGATAGGGGATATGCTTTGCTCACATACATATATACAGACAGGTAATATATTGTTAATCTATATTGGCAGCGTGTTGTACATCGATTTAATGAACGTTATAAAACGCATGAGAGAGTAATACAGATCCCAGTATAGGGGTTTTGTAAACTTTTCGAGATTAGGGAGACTCGTCGCTTTATATATCAGATTCAACTGGGAGCAATTGTTTCAACTTCCGATTTTAAAAGCTTCAAATCGATTCTAAAAATCTTTCTGCGTTGCAAAATGTTCTGTGACATATACTAGATGCGTACATAACCCCTTCTAAAAATATTTTGTTTTAATTCTGTGAAAGAAGTGGATATACTTTAGAAAAGAAAAATAATTCATGTTATAATTTTTTGGGTGTCCTTTCTATAATTTCAAAAACCCTTTTAAAGGAAATAATCAATTATTATAATATGAAATAAAATTTATAAAAAGAAATTCTATAGTTTTACAACATATACGTTCTATTTACTTTGACATGTGTACAACTTCTCATGAAATAATAACTTTTTGGAAAACTATAACTATATAGAATCTAATAAAAGCATGCAACTTACTATATATATATGAACAATACATAAATCTCACAATTATATACACAAAGACAAGACGTTTATTAATGACGTTAATTATACGTTTGCGAATATTAAAAAAATATGATTATTTTATGACAACAGTGTCAAAATATTAACAAGTACAATTAAATTATTAACAACAGTATATTATATATAGTAAAGAATCGTTATTTTTATGACAGTCAAAATAATTTAAAAGTTAACATATATATAAAATTTGTATATTATATGAAATGAATCGTGCTTTTTGAATTTCATAAGGATATGGATGTATAAGAAAAATTTTTACAGATGGCAATTTAAAATATTTTAATAGTGATAGTTGTAAGGAATTAAAATACTAAATAAAATTTATATATTTATGACATTACACTTTATCAATTATACTTCTAATTAGTCAGTCATGTTGAGTTCAATTAATTTTGTGACATCAAAATAAAAATGGAATCTGCCAATTTTTTTGAAATCATGTCATTTTCGCCAATTCTTTTAAAACTACACATTATTACAAAACAACAGTACGGTCAGAAATGAAACTAATGCATGTTAATTCTATGTTATTAAAATTTACTCATGAAATTTAACAGAAATCTTTACCAAATTTTATTCAGCAAATATAGTCAATTGAATAAATTCGATAAATAAAAATGTATCGATTGATGGTAAAATAGTATATTTTAACATTTATAAAAGATGACAAACTAAGACAACTACAACGACAAACTAAGACACACAAGATTGCTTCGTTTGCATTAGATGTGTGTTGTTATGGTGACTAACACTTCAAACACCTCCATAATTGTCATTATACTAAGGCCAGTCCACAATCCCAGAGTCCCACCGAATGAAGACAGAAGGGACGTCAGTTGCATCGTCCTTTCTTCTCGTTTGACAACCGAATTCATGGTCGACGGAAAAATATTAACTATAAGAAATTCGTCCAACGACGTCAATGGTTCGATAGGGTACCCCAATTTCGTCACCTTTTCTATCGCAGCAAATGCCGTTTTGTTTAAAAATGGTAAAATCTCCTTTGGCGGCCAGGATTCTATGGGTATAACGATGTGGGAGTACTCATAGGTCCTGCAAGCTGGGACACATTTTGCGGGAATTAATTTGATGGAATTAAATCGTTTTCGTTGTAATAAATTACAATGAGACCGATTTATGAACTCTTTGGTATTCATAAGGTCCCAAACTTTCATGGAGTTATTCCTAATATGATGAATATATTGGGACCAATGGGACAAGGATGTGTAAGAAATATAATTGCAGAGGGTGCTGTTGGAATACAATTCAAACGGGACAATTCGAGAGGGATCAAGACAACCACACCTCTTCAAAGACTCTTCCTGAGCAATGATGTCGCGACAGTCTGACATTGTTTTCAGGAAACTTTCGGTTTTCACTGGCCGAGCGGAGAATTCAGTCGCTATGGTGATGTTTTCTTCCTTTTCCTTGCAGAAATCGGTTGGCGTTGATATTTTCTGCGTTTGCTCCATTTTTAAGGCGATGTCCACAAAAGAATTGACAGGAACTCTTATAAGATCTTCTTCAAAGTTTGGAATGGATCCTGGCACGTGGATGTTAAAATAATATCCCTTGAATAGTTGAATCTAAAAATATATAAGGGAAACTAATTAATACGCTATGTATTAATATTGATATGTATTATGTATAAAATGACACTCTGGATTTTTTACTGTAATTTTTAAAACAGAATCATTACTAGTTAAAAAGTTTTATTCGTTTGATATAGTCGTCTTATATAAATTATAAATTATAAAAAAGAAAAAAATATACATTATAAAATATAATATACAATTTAACCTCCCACAATATTTCTCCCCACGACCAATAAAATTACATTTTTGTATTTCTACTGTATTTTATTTTTTTGTAACTATAAAATATATGAAAACTAATTAAATAGCTAAATATTATAAAGTAATGCCGTTTTCTAAGCAAATTTCCATCATAATATTTGATACAAAACTCTCGACATTTGTTCTGTCATCCATAAGCAATTAGGTCATTTTCCCTATAAAGTAATTCATTAGCTTCGTGAATTTTAATTTGCGTTAACGAGAAAAATTTATAATTATCAAAAACAAGTTTTTAAATCTATTTAAAATAAGAATATAGTTTTATTTTGGTTTCATTTTTTTCAATCCAACTTTTATTCAATAGAAGTCAAAGTTTCCAATAAAATGTTAACATTTCAATTAAACATTGCGCCATATTTAAATATAATATTATTTCAAACAAGTGTGTTTGGACATTATGCTATTCAAATACAATTATATAATTATATCATCAATAACCATTTGGTAAACTATCAAATCGAGCAATTTGCCTTATCTGAAAAGTAATTTTGTTTTAATAACTCATATTTACCAACTCTTCCATTCCATTCGCTTGTACATGAATCTGCCGTCGGTTTAGCAACAATTGCAGTCCAGAATATGGCCCAGATTTAAAAACCTCCCGACTATCTGGAACAAATCGATAGCAGGCAAAGAGCGTCGGGTGCCAATAGCGAGTGAAGTTGCGAAAGTCGCATGTCCTGTCCATGTATTTACAGCTGACAATGTGGTCCTGTGCGTTCAATATAATATCTTCCTTGTCAATAAAATCGCGGTAAATTCCATTAAATAGTTTTTTGTTTTCATTTATGTTAAAATGAATGAGTTTTGAAAGCTGGGCAACTATTAGAATTATCATCTTAAAAATATCATATTGTTTGCTTTTTTTCACCAACTTAACACCCGAGAATTGTCCGATGGGGCAAAATGTGATATCTGGGAAGATAAAGCTATCCACATCAATATTCTCGACGGTATTTTTAGGATAGGTGAAATAAATAGAGACAAGATTTGAACACTCGAGGGAGAAGCAGACATACGCTCCCAGAATAATAAGACACCAACAGATTGTTTTGATCTTATTGTTGGAAGTTAAATGTGTAAATCCATGAGCAGTAGTGGTTTTAAAAAAATCGGAAATAACCTTTCTATTAACAAAAACCATTTAAAAAATATCGTTAGAATCGTTGTAATTATTAATCTTTTTAGTTACGGGTTGATTCTTATAGGGTTTTTGCAATTATCATATTTACGATTGACCTGTGAAATATTCAAGATCCCTCTTATATTGATTGGTAGGAATTCAAATTTTATTCGGAAATTTTAAAACAAATAATTCCATCTGTCACCATTTTATATTAAAGTTATTAATGATAATAGATAAAATATCGGTGCATAACGATTTTTAAGTTAAATATACATTAAATTTGGCTCCCATTTTATAAATGCTTCCAAAATTTTCAAATCAGATTTCCTACACATTTAGTCAGCAAAATATATAAGCATTAGGAGGGTAATTGCGGGCAAATGCGTTATCTTATTTAACCAATATTTCATTTTATATGTGTCTTGAATTTAGGATTATATTGTTTGCGATTGTCTTCATATTATACTATAATCGCTAAACGCAAATATGCATAATGTCACTAATGTCTTCCGGTTTCGACAGTAATTACTGCCTGTAAAATATTTAAATCATGTTGTAATTCATAGCGGCTTAAATCCAATATCCAAAATCTTCGATCATGTCTTATTTTGTACCACTGATTTTGATGTGCTTGGCGGTGGTCTGCCAAAACTCTGAGGCCCTCAGCTGCCGACCGTGCGAAGAAATGGAGGCTAGCTGTCCTCCTGCCCCGCCAGCAGGTTCCTGTGAAGTTGGCGGTGATATTTGCGGCTGTTGTCAAATTTGTAAACCCAAAGAGGGTGAAGAGTGCCATAACGACTCTCCCAAGTAAATGCTAATCATTTTTTTCTTTCTCTTTTTCTTATTAATTTAGAAATACCGAACAATTATCAAAATTGGTAAATTATATATATTACAGAAAATAATAATTTAGAAGATGGAAATGTAACTTAATTAATAAAGTAATACTTTTCAATACAAGGATATTTATTGATTCTGAGAGAGCGTTGCGATCGAGGATCAATAAATATCCAAGTATTGAAATGTGCTTTTCCAACGAAGGAATGCTATTTTTTCCTATAGAAA
>JAUZNC010057751.1:39098-49921 GCA_034780395.1 Vannuccia rotundouncinata | reverse complement strand
TGGATTTCCCAAAACTTACACCAGGTATTAGTTAGTCTAGTAGTAAGCTAATACTGCTTTATGCAACTGAATTTACTACCTGGTAGTAACTGCTACCAGTATTAAGGTTACTACTAGTAGCAGCTAATACTGCTTTATGTAATCAACTCTTAGTGATTAAAATATTTAACTATAATTATTATATGAAAAGTCTTGAATTTGAAATTTAAAATACAAGATGCTTTATAAGGCTTGAATTTTTAATAAGGCTGTATAAGTCTAAATTTTAAAGTTTAAATTTTAAAAAGGCTTTAAAAGGCCAGCACACTAAATCTTTATTTCGATATCTATTTACCTTAAATCTGTCAATTAGAATTGAGTATTTTTGTAATTTTATTGATTTCTTCCCCATGGGATGGGTAATGAAAGAAAATTTGTTTTACTTAGCACCATGTTATATAGAACTATTTACAACCTATTTACATTGTAAATATATGTAAAACTCTACAACATGAATATAATCGTCATTCAAGACAGTTTTGCCACTCTGCTGCTGCATACTGTGGGTACAAATGCTCATGGTCAGACTGCCTTGTCACTGCTGGTTCAAATGGTTTATAATAAACACTGACTTGCAAGAACGAAATGTGTTATAATATTAAATATTATTAAGTATGAACGTTATTTTAAAAAAAATCAATGAAGTCAATATCATTTACAATTTTCACTAAAAAAGAAATTTTTATAACAGTAAATGGTTGTATATATTTACTTGGTATATTTTTTGATACAATATAATGTTTAAATAAATTTGTCTATATTTATTTATGATTGAAATTTTTTTCAAACAGTTACGAAATTTTTGGGAACTCTGTATTTATATATACTGTTGATTAATGTGAATAAGGAACTTCTTCTTGTTTTATTTTGTTGATATGATTAAATTAAAATGTTCTTTTTCTTTAATTTAAAGTAAGATGTCGACAAAAGCTCGGCGTCGTCTTATGAGCGATTTCTGCAAGATTCAGAAGGACGCCCCACCGGGTGTCTATGCAGTTCCAATGGACGAAAACATTATGATGTGGCGTGCAGTGATCCTTGGACCTGATGATACACCCTTTGAAGACGGAGTGTTCAAACTGTCGATGGAGTTCACGGAAACCTATCCCAATACTCCGCCGAAGGTGAAATTTATGTCTAAAATGTTCCATCCCAACGTCTACAATGAAGGAAGCATATGTCTGGACATTCTGCAGAATATGTGGTCCTCATCCTACGATATTGGAGCGGTATTGACCTCTTTGCAGTCCCTGTTGGGGGATCCAAACTCCAATTCTCCGGCCAACACGGCGGCTGCTGAGTTGTACGAGGAGGACCGGCGAGAATACGAAAAACAGGTTCGCGAAATTGTTGAGGATTCTTGGAAGTGTCATGATGTGGTGGTCTGAAGCTGATCTGAAATAATGTTTTGGTTAAAATTTGGTTTGTTCATCGTTTGTACTTTTTGTAATTAATGCTTTATTTAAGCTTCCGTATGTGTAGATTTTGCACCTGTTTAATATTATATTATATGTACTACATGAAATTATTGTATCTATGTTGTGTTGCGTGTAATTTATACAAAATTATTTTATTTTGTTTTTGTATATAGTATACATAAATTATATTATATTTATTGTCTAAAAAAGTCTTTTCTAACTTTAATTTTGTCTATTTTAGATTTGGTTTACGAATGTTTTTTTAAATTAAATTGAGGAGTTGAAACTAATTTATTTAAAATGTGAAAATTGTAGAACAATTGGTATTATTTAAGAAATATGTTTTTAATAGGATATCAGAAAGTATTTTGTTTGATCCGAAAAAATATTCAATTTCGTTAATATTATTTAAGAATTTTTCATATTAGTCACAATTTTATTAAATATATGTGTCTAATGGATTTTGTTATTGAAATCTATTTTAAAACAAATTTATCAGGTATTGTTAGTGCATTCAAAAGTGAAAGATTTTTCAACATATTGCAGAACTATTGCTGACAAAAGCCTATTTACATTATTTTCATTGACAAGTATCCCGTTAATGTTATAATATCTTTGCTAATTCTTTTATAAAAAGTATACTACGTACATTTAATTTAAAATTAAATTCGAATTTTTCTAGAAAATGTTGCGGATTAATATGTTACCGCGAAACGCCAGATATATTTTGACTGAGGTTTTTTGTCTAAATGTAAATTTAAACAAAATGATATTTAAAATATCTTTTCCATTTTTTTAAATGACCCAATAGAGAAAACCCTGCACTGCGGATTGCATAGGACTATTAAATGTTGTTGTCGAATTGGTAATATTTTGGGCATGCTAGCTATATACAAAGTAACATTAAATGTTTTATTAAAAATTTTCTCCTGAAATCTCAGTCAAATCGTCAATTTATTCTATATT
Source organism: Vannuccia rotundouncinata (assembly GCA_034780395.1). NCBI lineage: Eukaryota > Metazoa > Platyhelminthes > Proseriata > Coelogynoporidae > Vannuccia > Vannuccia rotundouncinata. Next base: position 47,498 of record JAUZNC010057751.1, on the reverse strand, counting down.
TACTAATATCGTACGGTGAACAATATTTAACAAATTTTGCCTAAATATTCTCACGATTTGGTTGCTACTGTATTTTGATGATCTCTATTCTAGTGGAACAGTTATTTCTAATTGGATTAATAGTAGTAAAGAAGTGCACAGTTCAAGTGAGAACAATGCAAACGTCAACTTGCTCTAAGTCAAGCACCCCGTCATTAATCACTTGTTTATAGATTTTAGTTGTTCAAGAACAAATTGTTTCTCACACTTTTCGTTCTTTAATTGGGACTGAGCAGATAAGTAATTTCCTATTATTTTATATTGAGCAACTCACGAGGTTAATTATAATAGCACGTGTAAATAGAGTCAACGATGCGTTCAGTTGGCAACATCAAACAAGTTCAAAATGATGAGATAGCTTGTGATAGCTTATAGCCAATGACTTTTTAATATAATCACATATAATATATATTTAATCGTCACAAAGTTACCAAATTAGTAAAAGTTTCTGTTGTAATTTGAAGTCTGACATTTTATTCAACTACAACCATTTTAAAAATGCGAAATAAGAGACCAGCTTTAAAAGTAAGCATGATATAAATTTTTATAGATATTAGTAAATTTCAATTATAAAAAAATTATATAAATATAATTTTGTAATTTAGAATAATAAATAATCATAAACATAGGCTAGTTTACAGATTTTTTTATCAAATTTAGATTTGATTGATTCAAATATAATTACGTTTTATAAAGATGTGTTTCTTGAAAATTAATTGGCTTTACTTTTGCTAAAATGCAGTCTTTTTTATGTTATACCATCTTTTGTTTAATTTGATTAGAAATTTATGCCATTTTACATTTTTAAGAATATTGTATAAAAACATTAAGTTTCATATGATGTGAATTGGTACTAACAATAAATAATTTATTAAACATTTTTGAATTCAACAACAAATAATGAATTTTAAAAGATATACCAATATCAGGTGCTTCTAAATGTGTATAAATACCGAACTTTTTTTTTCATTTAAAGCTCCCAAAATCTGTGATTGAGCGACAACGTCGAGCACAAATAAACAAATTTTTGACTCAACTGAAAAGTCTTCTTCCGTTTGACGAGGTAAAACTTTATCTGTAATTCCTTTTCGTTTTGGACTTTTTAGTTTTATACACGATACATTACTTTAAAATTACACTATTGTTTTGTGGAGTGCATGAAGTTACAATTATAGATAGGTAATGAATTTATCCACGTTTTTGTATTTCGTGTATTCTTTGTTATTGCTACCTTTATTATGTGACTCGCTGACTGTACACTCTTTATCTATCAATATTATTTTTTATTAATTAATACAATTGATAACAAATATTTTCGAAGTACCCTAAATGTGAAATTGATAAAATTCTTCGTTTTTGTTCCTAAATGATTTAATCCTAATATATATATTTTTAAATCTACTATTTTATTTCAGACTTTAAATCCAAAAACACGAAAATGTCGTATTTTAGAATTAGCCGTGCATCATATACAAACAATTCAACATGAAAATAACATGTTTCAAAGTAAGCATTTCATAGATACACAAATATATTAATAATGAATTATTTATTTTATGCTGATATAACTACTTTCCAGATTTATTATCTTCCACGTCGCCTTTACGACAATTAAATCAGGTGACTCCACTGAATTACTTCAGTCTTTCTACAGAGTGTTCTCCTTACAATTCGTTGGCTACATGTCCAAGCCGTCATTTAGATCCGGGGGAAACAGACCTCCTTTACCACTTCAATAATCAACAGAATGATTACTTGGTCGTTTCTGAAGCTCAAGAAGATTATTCTCCGAATTCGTTTGAAATGTCTTTCGACCAATTGTCTACAACAGGTAATTCTATTTTTTTTAAATTATATACAGGATATTTATCATAAATGATAATGTCCTTACATAGGTATTAGAAATTTTGTATTTAGAATTAACCGCAAATGAATTATCTATGTGGTAAAATATACTCGAATGGATATTATGTTTTGTTTCTCTGCGGATCATTTTCATATAACCAACTTCATAACGATGTTTGGGTCAAGCAAATATAACTAAATAAATAATTTACAGTCTCTTTTAAAACATTTGATATTTTTTAAAGTAATAAGTTTGTTAAATTATTCTCATTATTTAAATTTTATTATACATTTAATATACAGCAACCTAACAATATAAATCAATTTAATTAATTTAATTAATTTAATCTTTCGATTTATATATCATTTAAAATATACTTTAGGTATAAATATGTAAAAATATGTAGGTATAATATGTGAAACACTCATATTGATTTATTTATTTATACCTACCAATAAAACGAGTATAGATTACACAAATTCAATTCAAAAGACATTTGAAATGCGGTCAAAGAACATTCCTACTGAAGAATCTTCCAGCAATTTCGCTCTCAGGAATGATGATCCAGTAACTTGTTCTGTGTTAAAGGATATCAAGACCCAACGTAGAGCATTGTGGCGGCCATTCTAAAACTTAATTTGATGTAAATATATATAAATAAAAAAGCAATATGTGTAATTGAAAACATATAAAATACCCATTTATATTGTTTAATTGTGTTATTTTCGGATATCTACTCATTAAACCATTAATTAAAAAACTGAAGACTTTATAATATTATAAGTAAAGCTGTAAAACCAATAATTTAAAATGTAATTTAAAATAAAACAGATTTATGTACATAGTTTTAACTGATTTTAAAGAGAAAAATTATTTTTTGAGAAAGCAATATTATGAACAACCATAAACAAACAAAGTTAATATTATATATTCATTTCCTGATTTAAAAATCTCATTTTGCAAATATCAAAAACAAAAAGAAAGTCGTCTAGATAGTTGGGTAGTCAAAGAGTTCCTTTTATACAAATCCCTAATGTATCACATTTTAATTTTTATTGCTACTCACAAGGAAAGTGTTAACTTAACCAAGTAGTTTAAACATTTACTTATTTAATATGATATCCACTATTTTGGTCACTTTTATGTCTAGCTGTAATGTATAACATTTCCGTTTTACAATATTTTATATATTGAATGTCGTTGTACATTTATATAAACATGATATACGATATTGTAATTCCGATATTCTGTTATTTACTGTTATGTCTAGACATCTATGTAATTTTTTATGAAAGTACTTAATATGTATAGACTGGAAAATTCCTAGCTTTATAAATTACGGTATATTCTATAAAATGTAAAAAATGTATTTTTTAATGGTGTGCATGCATATTAATCAAAATGTATCGGAGATGGTAAGTACACCATAATACTTCGAACTGTCTTCTTAATTTTATATATATATATATATTATCTAATAATTGTAAATTAATGAAAACAAATTAAATTAAATTTTTCCGATTAAAAAATACTAATTATATGTTTACCACTTTTAACTGACTTTTTTGACTTCGTTAATTTAAAATTCTTGATTCACATTTATATAGAAACTTTAAAACATTAAATAATTTCTAATAGTGTATAACTTGGTAAACAAGAATTTCATATTAATAAATACATAAATTGCACAATTGCACAAAATCTAATATTATTTTATTACATTATATTGTGTAAAGTGCGAGATTGTACATCTTAACTTTTTCGTATTCAATGTAAATTACTTACCATAAATTATTTATAGTTTAATAATATTACTATTTTCAGCATTATAAAAACAATTTCTAATATAAATTTACTTATGCTGTAATTTTACGACTTTTTAAAAAAAATTATGAATAATTATTTTGCTTTGTTCGGAATCAAATCGATATAAGACAAGGCCGCGGTTGAGTGGTTTGAGGAGAGTAGAAAAGGACAGTTATATATTTTATGAACGTCTGCTAATATAAAATCCCATATTATAGTTGAAGTCGGTGGTAAATGCTATTTCTTACAGTAGATTAAATCGCTAAGAAATAATTTTTCAATGCTGCAATCATATGAAGTCTCTTTCCAGAAAAAAAGGGAAGAAGCACAATGAGAAACTTCCGGAAAAAATTTATACAATAAAAAGGCGTTTCTCATTTGCATTTTGTGAAAAGGTAAAATTTCCAATAATATTGACGTGGTACTGTGCTCTTGTAGGGAGTGTCTTCTCAAATTCCAAGGGAATAAATAGCCAATCAGGAAGTTGGGTCGCAGGTTATTCAGTATAATCTCCATGAATTAGATCGCATATTTAATGGATACCTATTGTCACGTTCTCATTAGCAATTACAAAAGACTATTTTCTCATCAAATTTTAGATTAAACAAAGTATAGTGTGCATATATTGTGATTTACAAAATTCGTAAAAAATGACGTCCAGTGCTAAGCTTGATCGAACAAAATTAAGAACTTTTCACCAACTTAAAGCGGAACGATTCAATCGAGTTGAAGATACTGCACTACAATCAAAACTAAAGTTAATGATGCGTGAACGAGAACACTACTGTGCAACAATCTCCCGAGAGAAGACAATGGTGGCAAAGGTGTTGGAGAACTCCAAACGATCTACGGGGAAATGGCCACAAGCTGTCGAGCCTTTTACGGACGACTCGATTTTTCGGGAATGTGGATATTTTACTTCTGGTCGAGTGCTGAGTGAAAAGCATTTATGCCAGTGGCGTGCGATTGAATCGGAAATACAACAAACGTACAAGTTTGATATGGAAAGAAAAGAAAACTTAATAAAGGCCGATAAATTGGCCCTAGTTCAACTACTCAAAGGACTTGGCTTGATTCCCTATGACTCCGAAATATTGGAGAGAAGAGAATCGAGTGATGAGATTCAGAGCTCCCGAGATTATCATCATCGTAGACTCTCAGAAGCAGCCATAACAAATTATTTCAAAAAACAATATCCTATGATTTATAATCAGATTGAGGCATCGCCGTCTCTAAAAGGCAAACAGTTGCAATCAGAAAAATGCTATCCTAATCCAGTTGAACTGGCAAAGTTGGCCGAGACAAAATATGCTGACAGAATTGCATCTTTAACTAAAAGAAATGAACCAACTTATACAAGACAGTCCTCCTTAACGCGATCTACCTTATCGGCATCGACGACAGAGGATAGTGGTAAACAACGTCTTTTATTCCTGAGTCCTAAGCAAAAACCTGTTGTTTTTCTGAGTGAAGAATGTGAGAATTCCACACCAACTCGTCAAAAGAAACTCAAAAAATTGAAACTTGATCCTAGGCAAGTTAAAACTGCTCCTATTTTGCGCAATAGAGAGTTTACTGCATGCTCTGATTTGCTGCCAATCGATGAAAATCAGGATGAGGCCATGGACAAGGATGTCGCTACAGCAACCGAAGTGTTTGAAACTCTGCCTCAATGGAAACGTCAGCTTTTAACGGAAGTTCCGATAGGATTACAAGCCTCAAAAGTGGCTCAGCCAGTCCGACTCACCCTGTCACATTTTCAGCGGAAAAAGGAGCTTGCTAATTTGGTGGAACGAAATCAACGAAGGTTAAGCAATCAGTTGGTGGAGGACCGCGAGAAGCGACAGCGTTTGCGAGATTATATGAAGCGGTCTTGCGGTCCCTTCTTGGGATTTCCTGATTGGCATCAGAAGGTTAATTAATATATCCATGATTAAACCTATATAATTACAAAGTTGTTACTGTACAATATTACATATGATGTGAAGTATGACAAACATTAAAATTTATGAATGTACCTATATAGTGATTCATACAACGCCTTTCTAATTGCAAAATTTATTCTTTAAATGAAAATATAACTTTTAAATAATAATTATTATAATTTAATCGAAAAATGTTTATTTATGAAAATACATAAATATTTTATGATCTTCAAAAGCACTTTCGACCAAAATCGCTAACAAATCACCCCAATTACTTATTCTGTAGTTTTGTTTTAAAATTTGAAGATACAGAATAGAAACAGTAGAATATATTTCTTCAGAGAATCCATTTGAACACATTTATTTATCAAGAAATGAACACCAATAATATAAATCAATTTAGTGGAAAGAATTAGTTACACTGTTGGGATAAAACATACCCAAACATATTTCTAAAATATTAATAAATTATAGCTACGTAACTATATATATTTATACACATTGTCTTCTCATTTTATAGCGAAGTGTTTGAAAATATATTGATTGCTCCACAATTTTAAAGACAGATTAGAAATCATTACGTTTTTATACAAAAGTTTATTTGATAAATGTTAGTCTATAATATTATGCACATGTAAAACGAACATTGTCAAATGTTATCTCATGGCAGTATAGAAAGTATGTAATAGATACATTGAAATATGGATTAAACAATTATACATGGAGCATACTGTAACAATTTTATTATATAGAAATGAAACAATATATAATCATTAAAAATATTCAACATGGAACTAATTAAAACATAATTTTCAATCAATTTTCATACCATTTATACAGGGTTAACACAGTGCAAATCAGTTCACCCAGTGGGTCAGTTCGATTAATGTAAGTATGTATGTATAAAAATAGGTAGATATATTTATAGTGGTGTATGTATGACAATAAGTATAAAATTAGAAGGAAGACCAAAATGGCCCATAATTAACAAAAGATCCTGGCTCTACATACCCTGCAGGCTTCCTACCTAATTACATACTGTTATGACAATGTTGACACAATAACATGACAAATCGACTACATTCACAATGCCTAAATTAGAGAGAGAGAGAGAAAACCTTAAATTGTATTTAGAGCCCCCCCTTTAACTTTAAATATCATCTTATAGTGCGCGTGTTAAATCAGTATAATTGCTAAATTAATGTCTATAGGTATGGATAATACAAACTCGTTTAGTTAAGAAATCTAGTAATGTAAAAAAATTAAATAAAAAATATGCAATTTGAATTTTATACATGAAGATTGTGTTCACAACGTCAGAAAAAGAAGACAAGGATTTCTGATATAAAGATTATACAAATGGAATTAACGACATTTTTAATAATTTAGTATCGAATATTTTATATTTATTTTAAACGTAGATTGTTATTATACGATTCTTTTTACTGTTTTAATCAATTCCTCATTATTATTAATTCCTCAATATTATCAGTATTCACAGCATCCGGTGGTTTTTGTTAGACTAATTTTATCAACTCTTTATAATCTTAAACTATATTGGGATTATTATATTAATTAATGCTGCTTAATTATATGTTGCATAGTTGGTTTATTTGACACAATTACAATATTAATTATTCAGAAATAAAAAGGAATTATAAAGTATATAGGAATTGCATAATTTCATTATAGATTATTACATTATTGTAGTTTAAGAGCATTAATTGCCGTATAAAATAATGATATGTTTAATTCGGTTTCATTAATCGTATAAAACCATTTTTCATGAATTAAATAAAGCTATTTAAGTTGAAAATGAAATAAATATAAAGTTTCCAAAAATAGTGACTTTGGAGTAATTTTCTAATAACTGTTATAACCTCTAAAACAAGATCATGGAACTCACTAGAAAGTTGAAGGAGGACTTCTAAATATGCAGAACAAAATATTATAATAACTCATTAACGTCGAATGCATGAGATTGTCAATATTAGGGAAAGAATAACGTATATGTTTCAAAAATATTCAGTGGAGAAGGGTGAATATAGTCATTTATTGCTGTTTTGAATGCGGCGTTAGAATATTGACAACTCATATCAATATTTAGAATGATAATCCAAATTTATTTCCAATAAATATATGAACGAAACCATGATAATAATAAGTAGGACAACAACCAACCACAAAACATTCCCAAAACAAATGTTTTCAAATCTTGTTTCCAATTCGTTTTTTTTGCAACAATTTGGTTTGTATTTTCTGTAGCAACGATTTCATCACAATCAAGTTTCAAGATGTGCTCCTTTTGAATTGACATAGTGTAAATAAAACGGAAATCAACCGTTAGCTAATTTCTTTGCAACACGTTTTACAGAATTCACCACTTATCCTAAATATATAAGCACGAACAAATGTTATATCCTGTGCAATTGAAAGCTGTATTTCTCTGATACGTTCTTTGTAAACAGAAAATTTATTAATCGATATTGTACCACATGTGCCACTAATATGAAGCACAAATTACTTGCTTCCCAAAGCGCACAGTTAAATATAAACATATAGAATCCTAGACATCTGTGGTAGGTATACGCACTGTCAAACCGAAGGAGAGTGTATAATGTAAATATAATGGGTATGCTTATGAAATTTCTAATTAAAATTATGTTTTAATGTACCTATTTAAATTAGAAATATTTAGATTTGATTAAACTAAATTATTTATTGACATTTTTAATTGATTTTTCTATATAATTTAAATACACTTTATCAAAAATTATTTTGATT
>JAUZNC010057751.1:9870-27985 GCA_034780395.1 Vannuccia rotundouncinata | reverse complement strand
AAAAAAAATAATAGGTAAAATTTTATAGTTATATATATTTAATATATTTTTCTGTCCCCAACCAGCACTTCTTTAAATGTGTAAAGCTAAGATTTCAAAGAAGAACTACATCTATATTGTCACTGTAATTGGCATATACAAATTTAGGCAACTTTAGAAACTTGGCTGATTGGAGTGCCTGGAAATAGCTGTGTGATGAGGTCCAATGCCTTAAAATAAATGCATCTGTAATAGTCTTAGGGATTTTCAGAATAAAACAAAGATTCACTCATTACACTACATTTTTGGTGGCTTGTAACAAACAAATTAATTAAAATTATATATTTTAAAGAATTCATAGGAAAACTAGTTTTTAGTAACTAATTTATTTGGTAACAATAGAGTTAATCTTTTAATACCCCCCCTACTTTACATTTTTATAGCTTTTTGAAATGTGCCACCCACCACTCTGTTCCACAGTTCAAATTTGTGACTGAATTTACTCCATAATAGTAACTGCTACTTGTAATAAAGTTACTATCAGTAGCAGCTAATACCTCTTTATATGCAATCAACTCTGTTTACATTAATACATTAATTAAATGTATGTGAACTATCCTTTAAGTTTTAATTAATGTCTAGACAGTTAAATAATTACTAATTAAAATTAGCTGATCATCTCATTTTACTAATTAATTTTAATAGTTACCATAAGATTATATGTTAATTTTTGATATTAAGATTTAATTTATGCCTACATTTGGCATATAAAAAAATATTTTCTTATTAGGTATTTTGTACATATATCATAGATTTTTAAAGAACATTTTATAATACTTTTTCAATTTTAAATATTAGAGATACTTAAATTTGGCACCAATGTTAAGTGCTAGCTAAAAATGTAATTATAATTAAATTTACTATTTATAATTTAGTTTATAAATATTATTTTTAACATTTTTTATTATAAAATAATATTTAGAATCTTTAAATTCTGCATTTTTCAATATAAATGAATAATAAAAGATTTACAAAACTGTTATTATAAAGTGAGACAAAAATAATAATTACAAAAAGTTTGATTTTCTATTCTGTAATTTAAATCAAGTTTAATCAATGGCAGCAAAAATATAAGTTTAGTAAAATTGATAAAAATTGTTATTTTTAGATCATTATTTAACTATTACTATGCTTTTGTAAATATGTGTACTTATGCTAGTGTGGTATATTAACTCATTAAATACCAGGTTTAATACAAATAATAATATCATAGCAATTTAGAAATTAGCAGTCCTTTTATACCTACATATAATATATTTATTATTCTTTCAAACATATGTCTTTTGCTCTTTTGTGCTTAAATTGTTATACATATTTTTTATAAAAGCTTAGAAATAAAAATAAATAAGAAGAAGAAAAATAAGAGTAAAAAAAAGGAAAATTATTTTGATCATTTATTTATTTTCAAATATATTTGAATCAATTGGATAAAATAATGAAACAATTAATTTTCTAGTTATAACCTAGTTATTTGTATATGACTGGTGTAAAGCTGAAAACTAATACATATTAAAGTTATTTATCATTTTATTATTTTATGTTATCCAATTTATGTATTATTATATTTCATGTTCTATTTTTAAAAATCATTACACTTGATTTGGTGATCTTATTAGTTTAGCAGTTAGCTATTGATTTATTACATATACAATAAAAAAATGATAACATTTTTTTGGTTGCTATTCTATTATAAAAACTATGAGCTATGTTTTTGAGTAAATTTGAGTCAATTTTAAATGAAAAATTTTCTTAATTGTTCAATAAATGCATTAAAAAAGTCTATAGTGTTGCTTATAATATACATTTTATTATAGTTTTTACATGGAATTATTATTCTGAAAGTAGAATAATTATTGTTTTACATGATTTGTTTATATCAAATTAAAACTGTCTAAATGTTAAGCTTAAGTATACAATTTTTACATTTTATTTAAATTTAAAATTCATAATTTAAATTTAATAACAAATTATTAAAAAACTATACTTTTTTTAAGTTATTATACAAATTCTTTTAGAATTTTATTACTAATTTAAAATGTTGAAATTCTATTAAACATTGGAATATATGCAATATATCTTTCACTTAAAATTGAAGCAAGGTTTAAATTAAATTGTATTAAAAGATTAATAATCAAACAATTCATAAGTTTATACAATTTAAATTAGTGTCTTAAACATAATATTTTTATTGTTAGAGTAAACGATTGTCGAGTACATGTACAGTTTATGCTAACATACCAAATTCAGGCAGTACAATACATTTATTGCTGAATCCAAAGTTTAGTGAAAAATATTTTTACTTCGTTTATAATATATGGAATAAAAACATCTAAAAGTATTTGATAAAACTTTATATCAAAAAGTTTAAAAGACATTTAATTTATTGAATTAAGACACATTTAAAGAATCAGAGGTAATCAAAAATAGTAATTTCGTTTTAAAAAAGATTTCAGAGCAATGCGATATGCCAGCAAAAATAATAAATGTAGCTATTTATACCTACATCCTATTTTAGTTTTAAATTATTTTGAACATTTTTGAATCATTCTATTTTAAATAGAATTTTAAAGGTTTAGTTATAATCATATTATGAGTTCATAATTAAATCAGAAGTCCTAAACAAAGAACAGTATATCCTATAATAATACACATGCTACATGCATGGTCCTAGAAGTCTTTCATAGGTGTTCTTTACATTTTGTGCTCAGATATATAAATTAAGAGAAATTTTTTAGACGACCCCTGGAATCAACGGATGATCTACCAGCAGGATGGGAACAGGTGGTGGATCCCGTGTTGGGTGTCTATTTTGTTGACCATATCAACCAATGCAACCAAATCGAAGATCCACGGGTTAACTGGCAGGACCGAAACTTGGAACTGGTTCAGCAGCACATCAATATCGCCAATGAAACTATGATGGTAAATTATAGTTATTATTTCTTATAGTCGAAAGTTAAACGTCTAATAAGATACATCCACAGTTATGTAATTCATGTGTTTAAATAATTTGTTATGAATTAAATTTTTTGATAATATATTGTGAAACCTCTCGTTCATTAAAATAATGTTTGTTGCAAATAAGTTCAAGTTGAAATAAATAGTCGGTTATCTTATCAATGGTGTAATTATTTAAACACGCTTTAAGGGATTCAAGTATGATAATTAGTTCTATTGGTATCCTGCCGCTTGAAGATATGCATAATTTGTTACATTTAATCGTTACAGAATCGCATTATAATATACAGTCAATGGGTTGTCCTACATTCCTTTTAAAAAATAGATCTTGCATCTAGGTATGTATCTAGACTTAGTGCGGTTTATCGTTCAATATTTGCCACATTTCCGAATCAGTAATCGAAATCATTCATTCTTTGTCAATGTTTAGTATATAGTATCGATCGTGACTTTACATTCCTGAAAATATTTATGTACCAACTGAGTAAGACAATTTTTAAAATGACATTTACCATATTATAACGAAGAATGTGTTTTGTACTAACTTGACTAGAATACAAATTCCAAAATTATGTGGTTAAATTTCTTTTACAGTAGGAACATATAGGTTGGTACATTAATCACGTCTTTTGAAAACACAGTAACACTGTCTAATCAATTGTTCCTGGTATAACCTCCAACACACCACATTCTTTGTGTTTAAATAGGTGAAAACGTTCTGCCGATTCACCGAATTAATTCCGCTTTAGAGAGATACATTTGCGATACATCAGCACTGTTAAATTTAGTTTTTATGATTGTAGGAGGATACTTGCCAGGCATTATTATAGTAAATTTTATTTCTTTATAATTATAACTATTTAACTATCGAAACATTACAATAATATTTGAATGAGAAGATCTCAAACAATTTTTACCCCATTGCCACGTAAAATTAGAAGTGTTTTGGTTCTTGTTATACACCATATTTTACTGCTATGTATTGTTTTCCGATTATTATATATAAATACCATCTGATCCAACCTGCTATGTCTGTATGTATTGTATAAAATATATAGTATATAGATATTGCTAGCCGCACTTAGTATAATATAGAGTAGGTAAGTGAGTGTTTGTTTGGCTTGTCCTTTGATTATCGTGTGCAGTCAACTGAAAGTTGTTAAAACATTGGAATGCAACGCAGAATACTTAACGACTGGTCTTGCACATATAACCTTCCAGTTATGACTGTAGGGTATAAGGCGGGCAAGCATCGACGTTAATGCATTCGTCGTGGGTTACTTTTCTCTCAGTTTATAGCTCTACTCAATGACACGATAATTGTGTTGGCTTGTACTTAGTTCTTGAGACCCTGTAACCCCGATCGGAATGTGCCTGCTTTTCAACGGATTAGTGGGTATTATTCTTTGAATAAACTCAAGCATATTGTAAGGATAGTCTGATCATATTTATAAATACAAGGTGATCCTGAAATCCCTGACGATTTATTCGGCTTTAATACATGATACATTTTTGCAGAAATTATGATTTAAAGATAATAAAATTATTAAGATAATATTTTATCAATACCTTTCGAACATTGATGTCACAGTTAAGTTCTCTAGTTAACTTGACTACGCTCTATATGTAAGATAGCATCCGATATAAAAAAGGCAAATCAATAGCAAACGGAATAAATTAAATTGACTTAAAAGAACAATTGTCTAGAAAAACTTATATTATGTCCAAAGACTCATATTATGTATAATATTAAAAGAACCTACTTGGGCAAAGATATATTGACCGATTTGGTCTACTTCACATAATTTTGGGTGAACAAGATTTCACCATTTTGGCCCTTTTTCCAGTTTTTATTTCGGACAAAATTGAATTAACGTTGACGATCTAAATAAATATTATTACGGTATCAATGCTTTACAAGTCTCACAATAATTATGCATATGGTTTAATTGTATTTTTCGATCTGATAATAATCAATATAATCACCTACATTTCTGCTGTTTTTAAAAATTTATAATCAATATAAATCAATCAGTTTGTAATCAGAAAATATAATTATCGAAATTATAGTCGTGTAATAATTTTATTTTTAATTCAAAAACTTATAGAAAAGCAAAAAAGTTAGATTTGTTGGTATTTTCATATTTTTTGTTCAAATATTTTAATTCATAATTTCTTTAATTTTTGCTCGTTGTAGACAAAATCGGCGATCCTCAACGCCAAAAAGGATCGTCTTCATTTGGCCGAACAAGAATATAAAACACTCAAGACTCGATTGTCCAAGGCCTGTCCAAACTGGAAGGCCTCAGAGAACAGCTGTAAGTTCACAAAGAAATATGAATAAATCTTGGATATTTTGAATTTCATAAAAATGCCAACCATATTATACGTCTAGGCTTTGAATAATAAATTGTAACATATTTAAACATATCAGAGGAGTACCTGATGCTTACGGAGATGACTTTGATAGTCTAGCAGACGCATTTATTTCATCGTTGAAATCTTGTAGTAAGTGGAGATTTTATTTTCTCTCCACAGGTTGATAAATTATACCGAAGTTGTATTCATCCCCCGTGGTTATGTGTTTATTCCAGACAGACATGGATATATCTTTATGTGAACAGATGTGTCTGCATTTATGTATATCAACCCCGGGGTAACTTATAAATCCGGCTATAGGCAGACAATTTACACAATTACTGTGTGATTTCTATCTGTTTTGGAGACAAATTCATTTTATTGATTATACACGTAACATAAAAGAATAATCAAATCATTAATTTTATATCTTAATATATAGGAATTAAGGTTCTGGATCAATTTGAATGTTGATTATTGCTTAATTATTGAGATATAGTTGTTGATTTCCTTGTGCAACATATTTGAAGGTAGATTAATTAAATTTTTTCTCAAATTTATCTTGACAACAGTTTTAATGACAGATTCTTGTAACAGATTCTAGTAACAATTGTTGTAACAGAAACATTATACCCTGACATATTTATTAGATATAATTAATTATTTTATATATCTATATTATTTAGGTAACCTAAAAAGAACAAATTGTTTACTTTTGAATACATTTTATATTAATAAGAAAACAGCAGTACTTATTTATTCCCGTTGGTTATAACCTATTAATTTGATCTAAATTCGTTCTACAAACTTGATTTGCCGAAATAAATCCTCATAAGAGCATACTCAACCCCTCTGCTTCGATTTTCTCTCCAGTATCGTCCTGTCAGTCCTTAACTCAGCACACAACAGCCGTCACGCCTTCACCGCTAGACCGACAGCCATACCCCCCAGTCCGCACCCTGGACGCCACATCCAGCACCAACAGCAGCACCAGTGACTGCAGTAGTCTGGGCCCCTTGGTCTTCCCCAATAGTCCCCACTCCTCGACGCTCGACCTCTCTCAACTGCGCCTGGAGGTGGACACCGCCCGGCAGAGAATGATGCGCATTCGAGCGGAACGTGACAGCCTTCGCGCCGGCCTTGAGGCAAAGCAGCGGGGGGTGGAATGCCTTCGTTCTGTGGTGGATGCTACCCAGGCTAGCGGTCCATACTCGGTGGAGGCAGCCAGAGAACGCCTCACCAGAGTCGTCGAGTTGAAACAGCGGCTGGTTCACGGGGAGAGAGAGCGGAGACTGCATCTGGCTGAGTTGGCACGATTGCTGGAGCCAAGAGGGGCCGAAGGTCTGTCGACAGATCTGCAACCTGGTGGTAGTCATCTTCTGGCCGGAGGAGGTGGTCTTGTTCAAAATGTAAGTTGGCGATTCTTGATGATGGTAGTTCAGTTGTTGTTAGCTCAGTATATGTTGTAGTCGATTTCTATCGATGTGAATTTCCAAATATAGTTCAGTGTTGATATCAGTTACCAATGGATCAACCCAGCTATTCGATAAATACGATAGTCTGTGTTGTATTCTGATCTCTAATATGTTCTTTGATAAATACGATAGTCTGTGTTGTATTCTGATCTCACATTCGTAAAGTAGAAAGTTTATCAAGTGCAAATATGTTCAATATCGAATGTAATGTATTCATTATTTGTATAATGTTTCTTTAGGATACACATTGTAGATTAAATAAGATTTGTTTATTCTATTGTAAGAACAAGTTGATAATGTGTATTATTATAACATGTAAATTAAATAATCGCGGTCTTACAACGTCATACAGAGATTATCTACTAGATTATCTGGTATTTGTATCTGATTTATAATATTATTCACATACATCTCTCTTCGAGTCTTATTGTAGTTTACACAGGCATGTACCAATATTAAGCTTTTCTCGTACCTCACAGATATTTATGATTGCCTCAAATTGTAAACATTAGAAATGCGAGCGATAACTCAAATGATTTGGATAAAATAAATATGTATTAAGTTAGAGCAAATTTATCTGGACAAACGTGGTTTTCTCAGAGCCTGATTTTACCATATCAGAATTGTTCAATTAAAATTTTTTTTAAATAATTCTGTCTAACAGAACAGAATGTGTATTTATTTATTAGATAATAGCTTTGTGTACATAATGTTAATTTGGTTTTTCTTTTTCTTAGTTTCTTTTATTGGTTGTCTTCTAAATTTAAAAATACCGATGATGATCTTTTTTATTTAATTTAATTTTATTAATTGTTGTGTATTGTATATACACTGAAAGTTAATTTTTGAAATAAAAAAAACAAATATTAAAAAAAAATTCTGTCGTTATATATCGTTTTATTATTTTTTAATTTCAATCTAAGTTATATAATCTATGGAATTATATTGGTTAGTTTTTCTTCACTTCAATCAAAAGTAATTTTATAACAATTTATTTATTTTTCAAGATAAGCTTGTCGAAATAAAAAGATATTTTAAATAAAATATTTGATTATAGCTTCGCTATACAGAATTAATTGTGAATTTTCCTTCATTTTCAATTGTGGACTGTGAAACATACTTTCTCAAAAAATAAAATTAAGGTATTAAAATTGTGAAAAGGCACAAGTAAGAGTTCGATTAGAAAACAAAATAGACTGAAATAAAAAAAGGCAAAATATTTGGTAGATTAGTTTAAATCCATGAAAACACACTTTTATTCGTTTTGAAGTTACCAATCCTAAATGTTATAAAAATATAATTGAGCATCATCCGTCACCTTTTAAATTTTATCAAATGGATTATATAATCTAAAATACATTAGCACATGGAATACGTGCCATGCACCAATACCTTTTCCACCCA
Organism: Vannuccia rotundouncinata; assembly: GCA_034780395.1. Classification (NCBI taxonomy): domain Eukaryota; kingdom Metazoa; phylum Platyhelminthes; order Proseriata; family Coelogynoporidae; genus Vannuccia; species Vannuccia rotundouncinata. The sequence goes on along the minus strand of JAUZNC010057751.1, from coordinate 19,751 downwards.
TAAATTCCTTCAATGTAGACCAATTTATTTAAAAATGAATTTGGTTGTATATAGTGGTAATGGTTAAAAACTCCAACATCAACGATACTCCCCTGTTTAATAAGTACAACTGCTATTTATCGTTCGGCTTCTAAAATAGTAATTATTCCACATTCTTTGGTTCTATATTTATACAGTCCAACACATCTGTATAACGTACACTATGCATATCTCACTAATCGTAATGTAAACTGAACTAGATTCTGGACAAATTAAGAGGCGAATAGAATATCTTTACGCGAATTAATTTTTAAACTATCTAATGAGGTTCAACTGATTACCTGGTAATAATAAATGAATATAAAATTGACGGCAGTAAAGAATCTCAGAGTCTTTAATATTATTGGTAGAACGGGCAAGTTAAGATCTGTTATCAATTCTAATGATATCATTAAAAATACGAGGAGTGAAAATAAGTTTATTTACAGGAATGAGTAGGTAACTTTCTATGTTTTAGTCTGAACCAACCGATTCTAAGCCTATGCCATCTAGGAAACCTCAGACCCAGATTGGGGTCTGATTAACATGCGGTGTAATTCATGTAATTTATTAGATTTTGGTTTTGGTGCTACACACTTTATAGCCATATCGATTGTATCTTTTTTCACGACTAGTTCATTCGCATCTCAATGGAGTTATTTATTTATTTTAAAAGTGTAATTACCATCCATATTTTCTACTCTGTGGAATGCAGCCTTGGAAAGGGAGGAATGTTCTGAGGCGGTATGTACCTTTGAAGTAAAGTAATTCCTTTATTATTAATAAAATAGGTCTAATGACCATATATTTATTTAATAGCCCCTATTCTGAAATAATAATTTATTAGTGCAAATTGTTGACAATTTTTAAAGTGCTGTTTTTTAGAGACTTATAAATTCACACTTCACCTTTTATTCAAATGTTGATTTTTGCTCTTCTTGAGTACATTTCTGGAAATATATTTCTATATATATCACTTGCATTATTTTTGGAATTGATATAATTATTTTAATTGTGTTTATTTTGCAAGAATATACTTATAAATATTGGGACATAATTTTTAACCTTTTCAGACAATTTTATTTACAATAGTAAAATAGTTTTTGGAAATATATACACAATTGCAATCACTTTAAATCACGCACTGTTCAATTTTCTGCAAATCAGCTTTAAGCTTTATATACTGCTTGCACAAAAACCTTGAAATAATTCTCGTTGAATATATTTTTACTGTATTCACAATTTCATCTCCGTTAGCAAAGATTATTCCATTCGATCTTGTAAATTCACTTCGGGTGTGGAAACTTAGTTATTCTTCTTTCTTCAAGCAAGATTATAATCAAATTATACACAAGGGGAGGGCATAGGTATTGTCTTTTTTCAAAAAATATCAGTTGCATTAATTTTATAAGGTATTTGTATTATCAGGAACTTGTTCTAGAAATTCAATATTGTTCTCCCTGTAGACTGTTTATCCTGCCGGTCAATTTTTTGTAATCAAAAACCTTTTCCCACCGATTAAAGAACCTTTTTTAACAATTTAGTTGCAAATAGGGAAATTTTTCTCGTCCTCTGTGTAAAACAATTAATCAATAATTATGTTAAATATCGGAAATATAAATTATTTGGTATTATAGTGAAATATAGAAATGTATCAACACATATTTCAACAAGAGCCATATCCTTGTTCCCTGAACTTCAGACACTCGGATGGGGTACACAAACCAGCATCAGCGCTCACAATCCCCTAGTCCAAACCCACTACGGACAGCTCGCCCTCCTCAATCTTCAATATCGGGAGTCGAGCAGTCGGGTGGAGTCCCTGCAGGCCCAACTCATACTCTTCGAGGTCCGCCACGGTCCGGGAGATGTGCAGGCGGGTCTGGAGCTTATCCAGTCTCGGCAGCGGTTGTTGGCCGAACTGGAGGCCCAGCTGAGGGAGGAGTTGTCCTTCGGCGATGGGGAGCCAGCGGCCGCGGAGAAGGTGGCCTTCCTGCGGGGTCAGATCGATAGTTTGCAGACGGAGTTGAGGACGGGATCCAGCGTGGAGGTGAAGCGGGCCACTCTACGCCAAGATTTGGTCAATTCTGTGCGTCAGTGCGACTTCCTGAAGAATCAGTTACACAGGTAAATTATTTTGCATGTCGGAAAAATTTATATTAATTGTTTGTTCGTCTAATTTCTACATTTGGGTATTTTTTGTAATTGTGCATGATGAGATCCTTTTTTATATTTAAAAGTATACTTTATATTATCAATATTATCAGTAGACTATAAATTCTTTATAATTTGATCAACTTTGTTCGCTGTTAAATATGTTTTTATAATATAATATACAGTTGTATTCGTATTTTGTTATTTGTTTGTTTAAAATCTTAGCGATAATTAATTCAAAGTACAACAATAAACATTTTCTCTTTTCATATCAAGTTATAACTGCTCTCAATTTAATATTACAGGAATTAATATAGCAATATTTTTGTTATTTTCCAAAATTGTTTGGAATTTACTATTGCACCGTTTTACACTTTTACTTATATAGCAGATATCCACCTATAATCGGTTGTAAAAAAACAAAATCAGAAAAGTCCAGAAAACGAGCTATCTCCCCGGTCTGCAAAACTTTTTACTGTTGTAAATGTCAACATTTCCTCCGACTGATAAATAGGGTATAACGCCACTACATCATCCTGCTCCCAGACATGATTAGAAGCTATTTACTACGGAAGCTATTCCAGTTGTTTCCCTTGTATACAGATTATTCGTGCATAGTGTAGCAACGGCTTGCCGTATCACACTGCGCCTCCTCCAGTATTGTGTTGATCAGGGCTTGTTGTTACCTATCAAACGGTCAACTTCCATTCTCTAATGCTCTTTTTCTCCCTTCACCAAACTTGCCACTCCGCCGTCACGCATTCATGTGCCAAGCGGGCTTGTTGGTTGCAATTTTTGCCACCATTTTACACATATTTATCGCTGCTTTTTTCTACTATAGCATTCTCTCTTCTCTCACGCTTTGCCAACACTCGAAACTGAAGTTGACATTAGTTCGGAGGGGGGAGGGTGGGTTATAGCTGGAGTTTCGGAAAGGTATAGGCGGGTTTTAATGAATTGATCCAGGTGTACAAACTTATTTCTTTTTGCTTACAAATTGATTACTCTCTCTCTCCCTTTCTCTGGGCTATCTCTGATCTCTGACGACGAGACCGTGGTGAATGTTGACTGGTGCAGGCTAGATTAGGAGCCTTGAAGCCACATGTCTGCCATGTATTATAGCGGGTTGTCTTACCGTAGAATTTCGGTCATTATTAGGTCTGCACATTAGTCTTGCAGACTTGACTGGTGCTGTGTACTTCCCTGAATGACAGGTTCTTGCATTAACACAGCTGTGGTGGGGTTAGCCTTGGAATTGTTTTCGTGATTTGAGAATCACGCAAGATATTTTCTTTTCTCATGTAGACGGGGTCTCTCCTGCCCGTATGCTCGTTGATTGCACTTATTTGGGATCGTTAAAAGCAATAATCGTCTGTTGTTTTGTAACATACAGTTGTGTGGAGTATTTCTGGTGCAAAATATATCCTCGTATTAGTTTTCTACTTGAAAGTTTTGTAGAGAAAACAGTATGAATCCAAAAATTCTCATAGTTGTCTTGAATAGAATATTCGTGAAATTTGTTTTGATAGTATTTTTTGTGCATTTCTCTGATCAATGTTTTATGTGATGAAAATAATTGCATCTCATTATCTAACGCTATTATATCATTATTCTTTTTAGCCATAAACTTACGCGTCTGTTGCTTTAAACTGATTTTTCTGTAATATTTAGAGAGTCTACAGAAACTTTTCTTTATATTCCTGTCTATGGTTGGTGTACGGGGCCATAAGGGTCAGATTTCAAAGTGACGCTGTCAAGTACAGAAGGGCTTCCAAATTTTTGTCGACTGCATCTGCTATAATAAAGTAATTAGCGAGGTTATTCAGTGTGTATATTTAACTTCACACACTATAGTTCTCTTTAAGAAATATTCGCCAACTCATTAACGACCGAATTACTTGCAATGAAATATTTAATAATGCTTTTCTGAAGTGAATTTGTTAGTACTGGCTGACCTCATAACAAATCGATTCATGTTATAATATATGACCGTGATTTAAGAGATGCAAAAGATTCGAGTGACACAATCGGCTGTTTGCGGCTTAATGAATCATTGTATTCAATGCGCTGTATTAAGAAAAGCGTATAATAAATATTTGATTTAGTACCATTGTAATGATTATTGCATGGCATTTGGAGTGCTAACTATGTATTGATTATTATGTACTTGTGACCTGACCTCGTATTACTATTAGGGTGTTGTGATTGAAATTGGACAAAACATGCATTGAACTTTATTAATATTTATTATTTATCAAAACATAGGATTATTATGTCATAATAAATTTTTATTATGCTAAGTTTTGGCAAACTTAGATGGATCGTTATATATTTCAGGAAATATTTAAAATTATAGCCATAAATTTAGTCTTTTTAATTTAGCCATAGTAATAATTTTTTGTCGCGATTGTTGATACTGATATAAGGAAAAAAACTTGACAACTTACATAACAGTTTAAAACTTTATAATACTTAATTATTGTGACAATATATTAATAAAATATTTTCCCCTTTCCCATAGCCTTTCTTCAACCACGCTTTCCAGCTATTCTAGTCAGAGCAGTCTGGCCAGTAGTCTAGGCTCTCTCAACAGTCTCACAGGACCAGACATTGTTTACCGGCTCCCTACCGGCTACCTCCCCCTTCTCACGTCCTTTCCTGAACCTCCCACACCCATGCCGGAGCCCGTAGGAGACATTTATACGGACCAGCGACAACGCCAACACCAGGAGCTTAGACCAGATCGTGTCACTTTCCTAGAGCAAGTTCCCATTCCAACAGCCACGGTGACAGAGCAATCGTCTAGTTGGGGTGAGTTTATAGTGTAATTATTAGTGTCTGAAAAAACGAGATTTCAATTTTTCGAAAGACGATTTGTCGAAGGACGATTGTCGACGGACGATTAGTAGACAATTCGCCGAGAATATTTGTTGGCACTTTACATAAAATGGACATAAAAGGATATAAAATGACATAAAATTTACTATAAAAATCAATAAAAACTCAAATCAAGTTACGGTCCTTTCGGCCAATCGTACCAGCACCCAGTTTTTCATTTAAGATTGTTGTAGATTTAAGAGTTCATTTCTTATTGTGGCAGAACTATATATAGCTTATAAATGAACTTCTCAAATTAAATAAAAAATTAAACAAATCTTTCTTTATTGATATTTATGTAAAATAATTAAACATAGATAATTAATTTATGTTTTCTTTATCTAACTCAGAAGCCTGGCCCGAACAACCCATTCTCGATGGTACCGGGATTGCCGAAGCTCAACCGCCCACCTATTCCAGTCATCTCCGACGTGCTGTGAATCGGTGCTACGTCAACCTTGACAACGTCGACACAACCGGCCACAACACCGGTTGCTATGGGGGACCAGGCAGTGTTACTATGTCCGAGCCTCCACCGCCCCCGTATCTAGGTCAAACTAGAGGTGTTGGTGGAGGGCCTACAGGTACCCCTAGCGGCTCGGTGTCGGCAGCTGTGAGCAATGAATCCGTGGCTGGTGACAGTGGAGTCTTTGAGGCGCGTTTGGAAAGGTGAGAACTCCAAATTATCCAACAAAAACGCCTTCAATGTTTTGAGTACATCCTTTTACTATGTTCTACGATTATTTTCATATTAAATTTTTGAATTTGTTTAGGCTTCTTACTTTTAGCTGTATATGCCTCATTTTAAAGATTACATCCGATCAACAAAAATACACTGCGCTAAAATGAAGTCAAATATGACCCGGTGATCATTTCAACTGTCTGCAATTTTCTAAAATAGCCATTTGGAAGTGGCGGGCATTAAAAGTGTGTTGTGTATCCTAGCTATACCGAGGCTAATATATTTATACACCCATAGTATTTATACTTACCTCAAAGTCTGTTAACCCTGCTTCAACATCATTTTACACCGTGTACCATTTTACCTGCCCATACGACCCGGGTACATAGACTAATGATTTATTTTGACGTTATTAGCAACAAAAGCTGCCAAGCAACTATCTTTTTAATCCTCCCGGATGACCTTTCTTCCAAGTTACTGCCAAGTTTTTCATTTTTATTGCATCGGTAAACCAACTGTTTTGTGATTCCAGTTATTATGACGTCATTGTTATTTTATGAATAGTTTGAGGAACTTGAAAATGTTAGGTGTGTCTGCAAAGCAACCAAGAATTTATTATTTGAACTCTTAATAATTATTATAAGAGGCAATCATTATTTATTTCATATATTGAGGTATTATAATTTTTTTTAAATGATATAATAATTTTAATAAAATTTGTTATTGATTCTATAACTAGATCTGCAATCTCAAAATTAATGCATTAAAATTTTTAACAGATTAATTCTTGAAAGTCAGATAACTTCTAATTTATTGGTCAATTTGAAGTTATCTGCCTAAGCATATAATTTTAGATTGCAGATTTAGTTAAAGAATATATTATATAATGTCTATGGTAGAAACCTAATTTTATTTTGTCTATTGTTCCATTAAATAATATCTAGTATTGATCCATTTTCAAATATTTTCTTAATAATTTAAATTTTGGCTCAATCGATTAATTTTTAGTTTAAGTTATTTCAAAATGTCTATTATTTGAAGTGTTGCAACCATAGATTACTCTAAACTACAACTAAAGTACAAGTTTAAGTATTTAGTGTAATCTGGTGTCTGGTTCCAACTGTTCATTGTTTCAGTGTTGTATTTTTGTTTTGACCATTTAAAAAAAAAATTATAATCATATTCAAATTAAATAAAGTAAAAGCACAGCTGTAGGTTTCCAGAATATATTTCACAAATTTTTGAAGCACTGCTTCCTAGTCATGTGACTGAGCATATGAAGTTGGTCAGGAAATAAAGTTGCTAAATATAAAGGTAGAAGAGTGTTGGAGATGTATATTTACATGTATATTTAGCAACTTTTTTTCCTGATCAACTTCATATGCTCAGTCACATGACTAGGAAGCAGTGCTTCGAAAATTTGTGAAATATATTCTTGAAATGTACAGCTGTGCTTTTACTTTATTTTATTATTATTATATGTATTGGGAGCAGAAAAAATGTACATATTAAAATTGTTCAATGTTTAAAATATTGAACACTAAATTTTTAGAATTTATTTTGGATTTATTGACTTGAAAACTAGTTTAATAATTAATTATAATATACTCATTTTAAAGAAGAGAACTATATAGTTACAACACGTGTACATTGATTTTTATTTTACATAAATTGAGTCTTCGATTCTTAACTATATAAAAACAAAATTGAAATTCTGAAATATATAAAAAAAACATAATTTTTAGTGTCATAAAGAAAATTTTACTTTCGTATATCGTATATTTGTGAGTGTGTATTAATTTTATTAGTTCATTATCAATGAAAATTCTTTCAAATGGAGGTTCTTGTGTATTTGTGCTTCTGATGGAATAACGGTTGGAATTTGGGTTGGGTAAACAAGCGAAACTAGAAGAATCCTTCCGTTATGTACTAATAATTTCTACGCTTATTGAATCATCAGGAATGCTTATTTATATTTATACTTGAAGGCCGTCAAAATGAATACCTGCTAAATGAAGTTTTTGTCAATACACTGTTTAGTCAACCATAAAGAGTAATTACTCCAAGCGTGGGTAAATTTTCTATGAAATAAGTTTAAATCGGTGACTTCGGGTTAGGGTTATTGACCTCAAAAATACAATGTAAGAACTAAAAGTTCAGAATTCAAATATTCTAAAGATCTCACTTCAGTAATCAATGCAGGTGTTCACTAAATGTTATTTTAATTTATTATTCCTAAAAATAATGTCCTGAAGAGTCCTAAATCTGTAAAAATCGATTATTATTGTTGTCTTATAGATTCCTTCATTAATTAAATTGTGACACTATGAAACCTTAATGTCAAATATTTCATTTCATTTGGTTTTAAATTAATTTGCAAATGATAGTTTGAGTTTTAAGTTTAGCAAATTGTTAGTGTTGTGTAAAATATGTCAATATATTCTATTAATATCGATTATTGTATAGAATATGTTGAGAGGAAATAAAATTAAAAGCAAGAAGCGATAAGTATAAAAGTGATATTATTACTTAATATATCTCTACCAACCAAATTTAACAGAATTTGTATATTATCATGGAAAGATTTGATGCAAGGACAACTGTCATTTTGTTAGTAAGATGTGTCTATCATGTACTACTACATTTGAACATATCTTCCTTTTCTGTAGTGTCATCTATACTATTAACATGAATTCTCGGGTTACCTATATATTGAAAATAATTCTATTTTAAATGTCCTTTTAAATATTAGTAGAGTCAAACAAAATTGTAACTATAATGTCATTCCCATTTTTTTTAGACAAGATCTTAATGACTCAGCCCAACTTCAGCTCAAACTCCTTTTTGACCAGTCGAGGGAAGAATTGAAAATCAGTGTAGAATCAGGGCCCCACTTTCATTGGATACTTTCGCAAGCAACAACTCCTTTGATATCAACCAATGGAACCAACGCATTAAGCTCCAACTCATCGTCGCCAGAGGATGTATCGATTGCTGTCTGCCTATTGCCTAAAACTGAATCTTCGGCTCTGATTGGTCCATGGGTTCCAGTGACGATGTCACCTGTTTCTAAGCAACCAGAAGTGGGTTACTTCGAGACGATGACCCCATTTCATCAAAGTTTTACGTTGTCTGTGGTTAGAGAACAGTTAGAGATCAGTTCGCTTCAGGTAATACTTTCTGCGGTGACATAAATACTGCAAATATTAATATATATGGTATAATACGTGTTCTTAATATTCACTACTATTAAATAAAGTAGTAGTACAAAATTAGAACGAATGAATTTTTAAAAATTTATAATAGTATTTTTTTACTATTCACAAAATTTTACATTTTACTGGAATATAAAATTATAAATATACATATTTTAACTACATCTAAAAATTGTCATTATTGTTTTAAAAATAAAAATAGAATAAAATAATTGCACATAAAATATTCACCATCATAATATTACATAAATTATTGTGGTATTATAATGTTTTTCCTTCCTTAAGTAATGAATATTTCGTTGCTAGGGGAGAATTAAGGCTCATTCACCCACCGATGTTTTACACCCTTTATCTGCATGAAGATAATTATAGAAACAGATAATAATAAATATTGAGATAATTGTGTAAATATAAAACCATGATGGAGCCTTTTGTCAATATCCTCACGATCTGTTAATGTTTGTTTTCCCATTTTATTGTAATTGATTCTTGCTTGGGGTGTATCATCTACATTGTTTACTTTATTAATTCTATATTTCCACATATTATTCTCTATATCGTTCATATCAGAGTTCTTTTTCAACTCGTATCCTACTCCTATTATTTTACTTGTACAAACAGTTTCATTATATAAATTATAAATGACTTCTGATTTTAAATTTGTTCTATTGTTGCTCAAAATTTAGTCAATTTTTGTGAAATAAAACTCTAATTACAAAACACAATATTTTATTTATTTATGTTTTATTATGTACTTATTTTTGTAAATCTACATTTTCCTGGTTTCACTTTTCCTATTGTAGGTTTTCGTGCGCTTCCGACCACCTGAACAAGTTGTTGCTTGTTGCGAAGTGAGGTTAACCGACCTTCTGTTGACACCATCGCCTCACCAACTTATCTACAGGATACCGTTAAGAAGTGGTCCACCTTCCACT
>JAUZNC010057750.1:0-12338 GCA_034780395.1 Vannuccia rotundouncinata | reverse complement strand
ATTCCCCCAACTCTCCCCCTTCACATTCTAAGTTGACTACAATGTGCGTCTATACCATACATTTACATTCATATAAAAAATGTGACGATAGGTTGTGTATATATTCAAGACTGAAAGGAAATATGAATCATAGTCTAGAAATCTGTCTCACTATTATTATTTTCAAATTTATTCAACACATTTAGAACATAACTACAACCGTAATTTTGACGATTTCAAATAGAGTGTCAGAACCTATAAACGGTTATATCGGTATTATCCTACTATTTAAAAGTGTCATATTTTCATTGCCCATTCGCTTATAAAATCACTTATCAAGCAGTGATTGGCTAATGTGCTTACCTCTCACTTCTCCCCCGCAAGAATTTCCTATAAACAAAACAACATTCTCATCTCCACTCATTAAAAACTCAACATGAATCAAATGAATACGTCTGGATGTTTTCAACTCCTAGATATTGTGACGAGCAAACTCTTTCAGGACAAGTCTAATCGCGATATGGATGCTGTTAAGACTTTATCATTAGAAATATGGTCGAATTCTATATTATCGCAAAGACCTGGTCTAAATTTCCAATCTTGACATGTGAAATGGAGAAGGCATTCAATACTCTATCACATGATGACTTTATTGCGGGGGTGACCTTTATAGCAAAACTCCTGCCTACAATAGATTATTGCCTCTCGAGCGTGCGACTTTCCGATGTAGAAATGGCATATAATTTTATGACCTATCTAAGTATTGAAGATAATGAAACGGAGCGTAGCACGATAAGTTTATTTATGAGCCACATTACAAAACCAAAACAGTTATATAGTATACAAGCGCTAGAATGTATACACTGTAAGATAAACTGGTTAACATAATTTGCAGAATACGCAATGCAATACAATGTCGTAATACAATGTACGCTCTTTACAATACTGTCAAAGATCCTCTACTTCTGGATATCCCGAATAGAAACAATATTTTCCCAATTAATGCGCAGATGATGACACTTAACTTAAAGTGCGATAGATCATTCATTGAGTTAATATTCGTTGCATTTGGCTATGAACAATTGGACACTTGGGAGGAACCTACAGTAGACGTGATTGTTGAAAAAATATTTTTTATATTATAATCTCTATAGGATAATATTTGTTGAATTTTGGCCATCTGACCTTCTCTCTGAATTGAAATTTTGTTCTGAAAGTGATACAAGTCGCTATACAATCTTTGATAGACTTTTAAAACTTGAACTGCACGATAAAACCTCATGTAATACAAATCTTTCTACTTTATTATCTGGCTAATAATTCTGCTGTTAAAATATATAAGTCGAGTAGCTCAGTGGTTAGAGCGTTGAACTAATAATGAACAGGTCGTAGGATCGAATCCCACCTCGACTATATATTTTAGTAATTATTTCTTTATTTCTTATCCGAAACGACTGTGTTGGACGATTATGGACTATCGCTCTACTAAACACTACCGAAGTAGGGAAAATTTTGTATATTGACTATATCTATTTTTTAAAATATACTATTCTTTATGGACATATGAATTTTTTTCCATTCTAACTATATTATGATATAAAAAATAATAAAATTATGAAATAATAAAAGAACAGCGTTTATTAAAAGAGAGGGAGAAGGCATTTAAGAAGAATATGACTAGCTGAATAAACATGATAATATAATGATATTTAGATGAATAAAAAGTGTCTTATTATTTTAGAAGAATAAATGAATAATTATAAGATGATGCAACATTAATTACAATAATGAGACTGATGAGGTATAGTTTCAGTGCTTACATTCATTTTTAAATATGAGCTGATTAACATCTTTGCGTGACTTCGTCTTCGAGGGATATGAATGCGGGGAGTTATTATTTTTGGTAGTGAACGCACTTTCTTCTGCCTCTTCAACTGGAAGGGAGCTTCAGGAGGCAGAGGTGGAGGTGCTGCCGCTGTCTTTTGAGGCGTTATGTAGGTTGAAGGCATAAGGAGAAGACGCGGTAAACTTAGGAAGTCCCCCGATGACTGGCCGACATCTTCCCAAGGTTTAGCATTATTGTCCAAATCCGACCAATGTTGAAAAAAACCTGTAAACTCCTCGCACCCATATTTTCGATTTGCATGGGATTTCCCGTCCAGTCAAATCATCCTAATATGCTTTCACACAAGGTAAATCCGAAAGAATTCCATTAATTGAATTCCACACACTAATACCGAATATTAAGAAATTATACTTGTATAGTCCATACGGAATATTAATTGTTTAAACTCTTTCGATGCATTAGTTAGATCGATTTTCTAAAAGTACGTAGCACCTTGTAATGAATTAAGAAGATATTCTGGTTCTTCCGTTGTAGTGCATTTCAATAGTAAGTGTCGGTTGAGAGTAATCCGGTAATCTCCACAGATTCGAGGAGAGCCGTTGCGCTTTATATGGGTGACAATTAAAGTAGCCCATTTGGTTTTGGGAGTTGTAGTCAAAATTGTTTCTTTAACCAAGTTTTCGATATAATGTTTCACAGGATGTCTAAGTTTGTAGGCAATAACGCAACGTTTACAAAAAATTGGTTTAACTGTCGTCAGTAATGAAATCGACTGGGGTAATCTTCATTCAACCCTTTGTATGGCTTCAGTGAGTTATGAGATGTTGAATAGAGGGATTTCTTTAATGCGGGTTATCATAAGTAGCTGTAATTAATGACACTTGTATGTTGAGTTGTTTCATACTAGACATTCCTAGGATAGATAATCAACTCTTGATGACAAGAAAAGAGACATAAAATTTGTTATGGTTGTGAGTAACTACCAGGGATGTCTTGCCAACCACTGGAATAGAATTGCTTGTAATTGAAACAATAGATAAACGGTTTCACTTCACTACTGCATTCAAAGACAATGCAAACAGGTAGGGCGCAGATATGATAGATACACTCTTACGAACACCTATCGATAATGAGAGAGATAACTTTATCGTGTTTAAGATGTGCTGTGAAGATAAATTGTCTATTTTCAGTGTTTGGCACGCTAGTTAATAACGTAATACTTGGATTGACTGAATCTTCTTGGACGTCAGCCAATAATGAAGATCGTTGTTTACATGCATTTTTGATGGTACCTACCTTCCTACAAGTATGACAAGTAGATTTGCTAAATTTCCCGAAATTTCGGAAATTTCCAGTAATTCTGCAAGAATGACATGTTCCTGAATTGTGTCCAGATGTAGTACGAACATAAGTAGAATTTTTCGAAGAAGAACGGAAGTATTCACAAGAAGAATTTTGAGAATGTTTTTTGTTTTTGTAGAAGCAGCGTATTTAACAGTTGAATTTGGACGTGAATTGTCGTTTCTAGCCATAAATGCACTGGTTTTGAATGATGTTTGTGTAGCTATACCGTCGAACTTTTCACAGATATCTCTTGCCTTAGATAATGTCAATCGATATGCTAGAAATAATTTGTTTAGAAGTTTATGGTTATTTATACCAGCGACGATACGATCACGTAATTGAATATCTAACTCATCTCCAAAATCACACATTGCTGACTGCCGTTGTATTTCAAGGATAAATTCTCGACTTGATTGACCACTTCCTTGAATGAGTTTATGAAATTTAGCTCGTTCGGTAGCTTCAAAGTTTATTGGAAGGACATGGGCCAGAATTAACTCTTTAAAATCTTCGTAGGTACATTCTCTTGATAACTTAGAAAATTCCAAGTGTTTGAATAGATAGTAGGCCCTTTTACCTAGTTTGGTAAGAAATAAAGGAATTTGTTTATTTACCTCGATCCCATCTCCCGTTTCCCACCATAATTCTAAACGTTCGAACCAATCACGGCCCTCACGTGAATTAGCCTCAATTTGCAATGGTTTCAATGTCACAAAATGTTCCATGTTCGCGACGCCAGTTGTGGTATTCTCGATACCGAATATTGAATAAGTAATAAGAAACACGAGGCTTGCAGTTGTAAGGAGAAGTTTTGTATATTGTTATGTAATAGGAATCATTTTTTATAGTTACAAGAATAGAGGAGAGAGCGCTGTGATTGGCTAAGACCAACACAATATTGAATAGTACAAGTTAGTTCAGCTGATAGTGTTAAATTTGGTTGCACGAAAGCTGGAACAATCTATCAGTATCTTGCAGAAAAAAAAATTAAAGAAAAAAAATGTATTAAAAACTTTTTTGTTCTAGTTTACTGTTTTTGCACATGCGTTTTTCTTTCGTAAATTTAATGTTGTTTTTTCGGATCACTCTTTGTAGATATAAAAAACGTTGTTTTTCTGTTGCCTCCTTTTTCTGTTTGTGGTTTATTACTGTTCAGCAATTGTATTCATCCTCTCTCGTCTACCCTATGTTTTTTATTATTAGTTTCCTTCTTACTAATTTATTCTCATTTTAATTGTTTGTTTTCAAACATAATAGTGTTAAATATAAATGTAATTTATGTATCCATAATTGTACATCTACACACAACACACTGGTTTACGCATATAAAATATATATAGGAAGAATTGTACAGCAGCTACATGACATAAAACACAATATTGGTTTGCGCTTCCTTATTATATGTGTACACATAATTCTACAGCCACACTCAATAAACATTTGCACGGGATTTTGCTGGGAAATGAATTTATAAAACAAGTTTAATTACAGAAACAAATTTTTATAACTAAATGTAACTATTTAAATAAAAGTAATATAATATAATGAATCCAGTTACTATTAAAAAATCACAACGCAAATACGTGATACATACGTTTGAATAATTTAACATTGTTTATTTGGTAATTTACATACTTTTTAAAAAAATATCCTATTAACAAAAAAAACATAACAAATCAAAATTTAAAATTTAAACAAAACTTACTTATTATTACTCTGGGATATTCTGCATACATAAGTCGTTCTGCCTCTTTATATTTATTTATCATGCATTTAGCTACACACATCGGTTTAGTAATGTTTATTGTATCATTATAATAATCAACATGATTAATATATAGTTGATCTTTTGGACAGGTGGCATTTGAAGTAGTCGAATCTATTAAATAATTAATTAAAAATAAATGACACAATTTTGATTCAAAATTAAAATATTTGATTGGAAGCAGTCTAATGAGATCAAAACAACAAATTTTACTATAATTAAAATACAAAACAGTTTAAATGTTTTTATTTTTGAAAATAGTTTTCTGTTAAAGCAATAACAAGATCTAAAGAACAATATTTATGTTTAAATTAGCCATTAACTTTATCAGAGTGCGCGATCATTATTTTTATTTTATTTAAAAAAAAATATAAAATATATTTATGAAAACACAATTTCGTTTGCAATGCCTTTTGTTTTGAAAAGTGTGCATACAAATTAAATGTTATATAAAAATTCCGTTTATTAGGTCATACTAAAAGTACGTAAGTGTTTTTGTTACAATTGTGCGGGTTTAAACTCTTGCGATTCGTTTCGAATTTATATTTTTGGCGTTTGTATTACTTGTACACAGCAGCTTTGGTGCACCATCTAGCGTTCTGACTCTGATGATGAAAGAGATTTTTTTACTTGAAATGCCCACTAGTTTAGTAATTTTATTCAGTTTAAAAATAGAATGTTTATATTTCACACCATTAAATATAGAGAGACTGGGGCTAGTTGGCACACTTTTACTTATTATTATTTTAAAGTAAAAATTAATAAAAAATGTATGATATACTGATTTTCAAATTTACTATCATATTTTCAAAAAAATATACAATAATATTTTTATTATCTTATCAGTATTGGTAAGGGGGACCTCTACACCAACAAATGTTGTTTTTTCAAACAAACCCCTCCCCTTTATGATTTAAATTTTGTAGTAGGAAGAACAATTGCTAAAATTCCAACAGGAGAGGAAAGAATCATATCTGAAGAGTGAAACGCTAAAAAAGAACTTAATCAGAGAACAATTGAACAAGTAGACTCACAACATGAAGGCGACTACCGACGAAGGTATTTTTAAAAGACCATCTAAAAAGCGGCATACAAGTCTATTGACATGAAAGCTCTTCGCACGTGCAATAGGGAAGTGATCAGTGAAGAGATAGGAGACAAATCAAGAAAAGAGATGAACTCATGAAAGCTGAGAATACCAATTGGCAAGAGAATCAATCTAAAATGGGAGAAATCAAAATCAGCATGAAGGTAGCTAAAGCGGTAACCTGTTAGAACGCGGTAGAGAAGCACAACACCTCAGATACATTTGGAGCCTCCTTTAAAAGCTGAAGAAAGTTCGGGCCACTAAGGAACATGACAGAGTCCTTAAAAAAATTACCAAGATAGAGCCTCAAAAAAAGCAAAAAAAACCTTTTACATCGTAATACGCCAGAGTTAGCAGATTCAAAGTCCCTAAGAACAAAAGGAAAACGAAAACCGAAACAACCAGAAACCTCAAACACCAATCGGGTAATGGTACTAAAAGAGTTTCCAGTTATTGTACCCCTAAAATAAATGGATGATTCAATAGCCGCAGGTCAGACCATTCTTTAAGAACCATCCAAAGGAAGCGATAGCGGAAATCAAATTTATGTTCAATAAATCCTTTTCGAACACCCAAGTAGCCCAAAACTGGAGAAATGGAGCCATTATCCCTTTACTTAAGAACAACAAACCAGCTGAGGAAATATCGTCCTACATACCGGTCTTTCTGACATCTTGCCTAGGGAAAACAATGGAAATAGTCATCAATAAAAGGATCATGTACTCTCTGGAAAGCAAAAGATCGAGTACAGAAATGCAAGCAGGGTTTAGAGCTAACAAATCTTCCGAAGACCAACTACTCAGACTATCAGAAAGCGTAAGTGATGCATTCTAACGCAAAAAGAAAACCGTAATGGCTCTAATTGATAACGAGAAAACATATGACAGAGTATGGAGAGAAGGGTTGATCCTTAAACTCGCATGAGAATAGGTACCAGGATCATTAGATGTATTCAAGCATGGTTTATGAAAAAATCATAGAAAAGTCGATTAAAATAAAACAAGGACTTCAACAATGGGCAATGCTGTCACTTACTATTTTACTTATCTATATCAACTACGTCTAGGGAACCCTGCCAGAAGGCACTAACATTGCGTGTGGGCGTCAAACAGAAGTATAGAGGCGGCCAAGTGTCAGAATCATTAAGTATAGCCAAGAATAGCTAATGTGGGTTAACGCAGAGAATTATGAAGTCTGCATATTCACTCATACGAAAAAAGTAGTGGAGAAAACAAGTAAGAGGAATAAAATCTTAAAAAACCTAACGGGCCAAGACTGGGGTTTCAAAAAAGATCTATTGAGAAACACATAGATAGCATTGATCAGATCAGTATTAGAATACGGATCGAGTGCATGGATCCCGTGGATCAGTTTCACGGAAATAGACAAACTTGAAAGAATTCAACTAAAATCAGCTAGACTCATCACGTCATGTCTAGTTGAAACCATATTGCGCTGATTACCATTGAAAGATCCTTAAGATGTGTAGAAATTAACTCTAGAGCCAAGATCAGCAAGACACAAGATAAGAGGAGAATTTAGAAGAAAAATAAAAGAAGCCATTCCGTGGAAATGTGGAAATAATTATTTTAAACATTACAACCTTGGAAATTTTCGAAACCCATCAAACCATGGATGTCTAGGAAGGGTCTACGCATTGAAGCTGGAGATGTAAATAAAGAATATTACTTGAATAATCTAGAAAATGACAACGGAAGATCTGGATATTTACACTGATGTGCCAGCGGTAGAAAGTAGTAAGAGCGGAAGGACGGGAATAGTCATCAATAAAGAAAGGAACGTAGCGAAAGCAAAATGTAAGAAGGTTATAAAGAAGATAGTGTGAAATCACGAAAGATGCACACAACTATGGCACGGAATGAAGGTGGATGAGACATGGGAAACAGGCCTGTAAATGAAAAATATCATCAGCTACGAAGGATTTCGTTCGAGACATTCGACAAAACTTCTAGCCTACAGGACAAGAATAGGCCTGAGCGAAGAAATGAACTGCAGGCGGTGCGGCGAACCCCCCAAAACTGCAGCTCACTTCATTTTCCACGGCTCCACTCTAAAACTGATAAGAAGGCAAGAAGAGATCTCCGTGACTAGCCGTCTGACGCTCAAAGCAAAGTAGTGCCCAGAACTATGGACGATAATTAAAACCAAAGTGATTCAGGAAGCGAACGCGGAGTATATACATCAAAAACAACAACTTCTTCATACACTGATTTATCGCGAGGATCTCCACCGTGAGTTGTAGCAGTCTCCTAAAATCTGGAATAAATGGTGCGTATCACAGTCCCCCTAGAAATGTATCCAACGTGCTGCCTATTCTGACTTATCGCGACGATTTTTCACGTCAGTAGCAGCAGATTCAATGGACTCCGATTATGTATGGTTTGACTATATAGAGTTGCTCACAAGCACTCTAGATACTGCAACTGTAAACTCGCGACTATCTGCACAGTCAGTTCAGAGAAACATCTCCAAGAAAATATTTAGACTTCCACGAGTTTGCATGATATTTAGACTTGCCTTCATTTAACTACATCACCTTTACATCTTCTTCATTGACTTCTCTTCCGATGCTGCCTAAAAACAGGAGTTAAAGTTTGAAAAATGTTCACGAAAATTTACAGATTACTTTGAGTTACCGTACTAAAGACCTTTTTCCCAAAGCCTTTACTTATAATGGAGTAATACCTGAACGAAGTGATACACCGTTTCCAGAACCGCTCAGCTGTTGAGTGTATCAACCGTAACGACTATGCTCGGAGGGTGCACAGAGTACAAAGTCCAGCCCGTTCTTGCACTGAGAATTATTCAGATCGACTCCAACACCATGAATTTTCTTTGTTATGAAGAGGAAATCTTTTGACTCTTAGTCATGGCTATGACTAGTGAATCGTTTTCGTTGATGTGATCGGTTCATTAACATAAATAGATCCCTCTAAACAAGGACAATTAATTTTTCAAATGAACATCAACGTTTTTCTTCACATGCTTGGGTTAGGGTTCATGCAATCTCTCTAACGGTTTTCTTTGGGTCGGTCTACTTTTTAACTCCCTCTACGTAATTTTATTTTAATACGCTATGAAACAGTCGTCTCTTCCCCTTCGCAGATTCAAAACTGTTAATATTTTACGATTCTTTTAAAGGTAGGTAGTATATGAGCTCTTGGATATCCCGCACCGGATTTTTCGATTTCAAACTGCCTATTTCTATTTTTCCACTCATTTTCCATTTTTTATGATTTTTATTTTTTTAATTTTTTTCTTTCTAGAAACCATAAAAAACTAAATCCGGCGCACGATATCCGGAAAACTCGGTATCTACTTCAATTTTTCAATTTTCATTTCCAAAATATCTAAAAAATTTCTCGATGCCTTAAAATAAAATAAAAGCGGAGATTTCCGGAAGAAATCCTGCTAAAAATTCTAAATTTTTCCTTTAAAAATAAATAAAAATGTCAAATGCTTGCGGATCTTCAAACCAAATAACAACATCAACTTTAGCAACTTTTAATTCACTCTTCGACAATCGTTACCTCAATGAATCAGCAGATAAGATGAAAGGAGAAATAGATATGAACTATTACAAAATAACAAATCTTTCACCACCAACTTTAACATTTGATGCGACTAATAAAAAATATGTTGATGATTCTATAACAACTCTAAATCAATTATCAGAAGATAAAAAATTAGAACTAAAAGCTTTCTTCGCAAATGGTGGAATTACTCCTGGTGATGAACCATCCGAAAGTGATAAAACCTACATTGACAATTACATTAATACTAATATGGAAGATTACCATAAAAAGAAAATAATAATGGATATGCTAGGTTTTAAAATAACGAAAGTATGTCATCCACGAAATGGTACAGACGCAGCCACGATAACGTATGTAAATCAAACTGTTAATTCTCCAAGGTGGGGTCACCTAGAAATGAAAAACTTTTCTATAAGAAATCTTGAACAACCATTCAATCCAAAAGACGCAACAAATAAAGAATATGTAGTTAAGTAAATAGCCACATCAGGAATAGCAACATAAACTTATGTTAATACGGCACTTCTTCCTTATCACAAGAAACTAGAACTTCTCAATATGGGAGGACATAAAATTGCCTATTTACAAAATCCAACAGAAGAATTTGACGCAGCCAATAAAAAGTATGTTGATGATAAAATGGCAACTTCTTCAATATCACCAGGGGTTATCAATTTTGGAAGTAGAAAAGCAATGACTGAAAGATATCTCGATTACAAATATTTCGATGGTGAGTTCAATCCATTTTTTTGGCTTAGTCAATATTACAGAAGAGGTTTAAAAATAGCTAATCTAAAACACCAAGGTGCTACGGGGGTAATATAGTGGGGAATGTTCAATTGGTTTCTGAAGATAGCTCTTACACCGATTCATCTTATGGAATTTATTTAGACGGAACAAATAGCATTATATCAAATTTCGTCTTTGGGGAAAGTTTCACTTTCTTTTTTTTTGGTAAAAGAAAAGTCGTTGGAAGAATTTTCACGGCATCTTCTGGTAACGTGATCGTTGGGTGGTGAAATTTTTTAAAATACTCCAGAGAGAATAGAAGGAGAAAACACAAACACTTATTTATGGGTAGTAACAGCTGATGGGGATAGAAAAACATTCTGGAATAATGATACACCAATTATTACAAATACTCTCAAAGGTTCATCTTCATGGAATCAAAAAGTGGTAGTTTGGAAACCACTTCAAAATCTATCTGAAGCAGGAAAATCAATGATTTATAGTGTCATATGTTTTGACTATGCGTTGAACAGCACTGCTATAAATTCAGTAAAAACTTACATAAGAAAATATTACGGAACAGCAACTGGTGGTATTTTATTTATAAGGAAGATTATCAAATTTTTCCCCAAAAAATGAAAACAGAAACTTTGGTGAGAAAAATTATTAAAGCCATATATAATGGTAATCCAACAACAATAACTGCCGATGGAACTAAATACAGAGTTTCAAGAGATGTAATTAATGCGTATAAAAATAAATCAATATCAGAAATTACTCCAGAAATTCTTAGTTCAATAACTCAAGAAAAACAAGGAGGAATTCTTCCACTTCTTCCTTTAATCTTTGGTGGAATAGCCGCAGCAGGAGCTCTAGCCGGTGGTGCAGCTGGTATCGCTAAAGCTGCTCAAGCTAGACAAGCACAGTTAGAAACTGTGGCAGAAGCTAAGAGACATAATAATGTTATGGAATTGGCAGCGAAGGGCGCTGGCGTGACGAAGTCACTAGGTGCCGTTGGAAAGAAAGAGAAGGTTATAGCGGTGAAGGAAGCAAGAGTTACTCAGGAGAAGGAATCAAAGACATTATAAATACGATAACAGATTTTGGAAAGAACTTTGCTAACGAAACTAAGAAATCATTAAAGGAAGGATTGGTATCTCTAGCCAACAATGTGCATATTGAAAAACAAGGAAATGGTTTGTTTCTTTCACCAAGAAAAGGAAATGATTTGTTTTTATCTCCAAGATAGGTGCCAACAACAAATCATTTCCACTCAAATATTTCATTAAAATATACTATTACAAATGCCTAAGTTCATGCATAGTGATTTACTTCCTTCTAACCAAATGCTAATGTGCATATGTGGATCCTTAGTAGGTATTAAAACTTACCTAACTTTCAGAATTTTAACTACAACATGATTTCTTGATATTGATAATTTGTATATTTTTACATCTACTCCAGAACAAGATTATTATCAGTTCCTGAAAGGTTTGGAATTTCTTCCTAAATAAACTATTCAGAAATTAATTTTAGAAAAAGAAAAGAGTGAGAGAGAGAGAAGGGGGTGGAGAAAGTGATGTTGAAGTTTCTGCAATCTTTGAATATTACTTTAATGGGGAAACTATGGAACAACAAGAATTAGAGTTTTGGTAACTAAAAACATCTGAGATATCTCCTTATCAAATATAAACAGGAATAAAAATAATTTAATTATTTTTGATGATTGTGTAAGTCACAAAGATCAAACAGTACAACAAGAATTATTCACAAGAGGAAGACATAACGGATGTCATTGTATTTATCAATCACAAAGCTTTTATGGAATGGATGGAATGTTTATAAGAAAGAATGCTAATTGTTTTGTTCTTTTCGAAATGACAGATAGAGATTTACCTCAAATAATTCAAAGCGTACAACATGGAATGGAAAAGAATGAGTTTAAAAAGCTTGTAAAATGAATGGAGAAATCCATATGATTATGGATATATATTTATTAATATAAGAAAACAGGCAGGAGAAAGAGTAATG
>JAUZNC010057749.1:0-12338 GCA_034780395.1 Vannuccia rotundouncinata | reverse complement strand
TTTGTATTGTGTTTGTCAAGTTTTATGATCCAAATTATATTATACAAATTTATTTATAAACAAAATAGATATTTCTCAAATAAATTACAACAAATTAAAAAAAAAACTGGGATGTCTTCCTACCTCGATCCTCGTTGTCATTAATAATTTTTTATTAATAAAGACTCTATAAATCTATGTAAATTTGCAAAAAAAAATTCAGGGGGCTCCACCCCCCAAACCCCCTATTTCAGGCTCCTTCTATTCATTGACACAGCTGTCCGCCAAAATGACTCCTACACCGTTCTCATGTCTGAATTTTATTAACTTCTGTTATTATTTTAAATGTAAATAATTTATATTATATTACAAAGCAACAATGGCCGTTTTATTACAGATGTACATATATAAATATACCAAATAGGATTCTCACAGTCAGATTTTTCCATTGTACATACCTACTATTGATAAAGCAATATTATTAAATTTTATTTCAAACTTTGATTGAAAACAATAATCCTATATTGGAACAACTAATATTTTATTTGAAAAATGGAATTATATACTAATTCAAAATATTTTATATGTGAGAAAATTAGAACAAAACGAAAATACAAAAAATACACATTTTAAATTAGGAGAAACAAAAGAAATATAGAAAGTGAGTTTTATATAACATAATCATTAGTTTATTTGATTTATTGTCAGTAATCCACTGTTAGGATTATTGCAGCAAAGGTATCTATTTGCTTCTGTATCTAAAGGTTGCACAATTTGTCAATTATGTATATAAGAATTTCATAATATATCACATAACAATATTCAGGTAAATAAAATAAATATACCTGTGTAAATTCAGATAGTTTTATATTTTTCTTTGTTATTTGTACCTTTTTGTTTGTATGTTTTTATGATGTACTTCTCAACACAATCTGTGGTATATTATAATTATTTATTAAATTAATGTAGATTTTTATACCAAAATTATAGTCAGAATTACTCTATTCTGAATGAGAGGAAATGTTAAATTATTTTGTAATAAGTTTTTTTAAAC
Organism: Vannuccia rotundouncinata; assembly: GCA_034780395.1. Lineage (NCBI taxonomy): Eukaryota > Metazoa > Platyhelminthes > Proseriata > Coelogynoporidae > Vannuccia > Vannuccia rotundouncinata. The sequence continues at coordinate 11,305 of JAUZNC010057749.1, read as the reverse complement.
TATTTTATAATTATTTCTTCATGCAGAAAAATTCAATATGGTGACAGTATGACAATATATGAAAGTGAAAAAGACATATTAATATAGAGGAAGTGTGCCTAAATTATCAGCCAATCAGAGTTTCCCAATACTAAAAAATGAATGATGTGCTGTGTGAGTTAAATTAATTTCTCTCACAAATTTTGTAACTCCTGTAAGGAAAAGGTTAAGAGTGTTAGAAAAGTAAACCCTGTTATTAACTTATTCATGTTCAAAATTTCATTCTGATTATTTTTTTGTAAATTTGCATGTTATTTTTTTCAAGAATTTGTTTTGCCTTAATACTATTTGTTTTTCTCACAATATTGACAAATTATATTGATGAGTTGTCAGTTAATTATATGGATGACATTTTAGTTTTAAATAGGAAATTGCTTTCTAAAATTATGTAAAGGTTAGTTAATAAGATGGGTACATACAAATAAAATCTGTTTGTATATATGATTCATACATTTATATTTTGTGTGCAAATAATTATGTACCTTTTTGATCTCCATTGTCGAAAGGCCATGGACCCAACCTTTAACTTACAAAGCTGGTAGAATTTGTTAAGATAATGAGTTTTGTTAATGAGTTGTGGACAATCCAAATTCTTCCATTTATGTGCTATTTTTCCTGCAGGATTGTTTGAGTGCATATGTTGCATAATCAATATGGCATCTAATTCTTTTCTGCTTTTTTATTGGTGTCCATACATGCTATAGATTTGTAGCCATTTTGAAGAGCTCCTTTTGCTAATACAAAAGCAGGACTTGGGTTTATGGAATTATTTTTATAGCCCTGATCAGACTTCTATAAATGCCAGCTTGGATGTTTCTATACAGTGGTAGTATAGTTTTATTTTATGTTTACAAAAACAAATAATTTTCTTCCATTTAGTAGTTAGTGGTTACATACAATAATAGAAGTTATCTTACTAAAACATCTATCAAAAATAACAGTTTCTCTATTATTTTATTAATTTAATTTTGTATTCTTTCACATACTTTTTAGTAAAGGTTATTATATTTCTCGCAAAAATTATAAATATTATATTAGGTAGAATAATGCTTGATTGTGTTTATATATTATTCATACAAACATATATTTCTAGAATGTTCTCTAATGCAAACTATTGTGAACGTATCCACAGCTACATGCATACATTATATTTATAACAGGTTATGCTGTTTTTGCAACATGTCATAATAAACCAATATTGTACAGACATAATTACTGTTTTCCATTCGATAGCATTACCTAAATTATAATGTCTAGTCAAATGATCATTGAGTTAGGAGAAATCTAATTCTATCAGTGATTTGCATAGCCATAAAGTAGATGTTAAACCTTTCAATTTTTTCAATACCATTCAACCTCATAACTATCATTTAAAACCAAACATTCTTTCTAGTATACTAATCAATGGTTGTTGTGTATAACACGTTTTTTGAAAAAGTTCAAAATCTTAAAATACATCAAAGTCTGATTACTTCCAACATTTAGTTTTCTTCTTTTTGCTAAGGGTGAAAAACAACATTTATAATTTTTCGAACCGATATTTTTTTTAAAAAGGTTGACTCATTTCAAAAATTAGAATACAAAATTTATTGAAATAAAATTGAAATTTTTAACCACACATTGTTTCTGGGTATACATAAATGTATTTCAAAGAAAAAGGTTTTTTAGATTTTCATATTTGTTTCTTGAAACATTTACATTCTAGACATAAAATGCCTCGACGTAGTAATGCAGACAGTGAAGGATCTGAGAAGAGAATGACACGCCGCAGTGCTCGATTGGCTGCAGGAGATAGCTCAGATCAAGGAAGCAGTCAGGAATCTGAGAAGAAGGCAAAAAAATCACCTCAGAGGAATGCTGCCAAGGTATACATATTCTATACAAATAATTTAATATTCATTGGAAAATAATTTCGTATATTTGTTTATTGAAGAAAGCTGCAGAGGAAGTAGCAAAACTCAATGCTAGTGAAGATGATTCTTTAGATGTCTCTACAGAAAGCAAGGAGAATGGAGATAGTGTTGAAAAGACTGAATCTGAAAATGAAGATGTCGAGAAATCTGAAAATGGAGATGTCGAGAAATCTGAGAATGAAGATGTCGAGAAATCTGAGAATGGAGATGTCGAGAAATCTGAGAATGGGGACAAATCAGAAAAGGTTGTTAATGAACCCGAGGCAAAACGTCCCAAGCTTTCTGATGAAAAAAATAGTGATAATTGTAAAGAAAACGGCACCACAAAAAAAGATGAGGATAACTCCACTCCCACAGACAATGGATCCTCTGATGAAGCTCCTAAAGATGTAGAAAAACCAACTAATGGTACAACAACTAATGGTAACTCTGTCTCAGGTAATAATAAATATTTAATCTTAAAATCACTAAAAAAATTATCCTTTCCAGGGTAGGGCGTTCACATGTTATATAACTTTGAAAATACAATATACTTTGTCGCATGAGATTCTTCGACTTTTCTGAGCTAAATATAGATTTATAGATCATATTTATAAAAAATGATTTTTCGATGCATTTCCGGCTCTAAAAATGTCTCAATTCTATTTGACTGGATCAAATTTTACATTTTGGTAGTTTGAATCTTAAAATATTCCCAATAATTATAATGATATAGTATATCGTATAAAAGGAATTCATTTGTGTTTTATATGCAAACTTACTATTAATCAGTCTGAAATTAAAATTTTAAAGTATCTAATTAACAGAGTATTTATATCTTAGTTTATGCTCTTAATATATATATATATATATAGACAATTGATAAATTAATATTTCGAAAAAAATATTACACTTTTTTAGAAGTAAAACCAGTTGAATCAATTCCGTCCACAAATAAAACTGCAGAAGAAATCAAGGCAAAATTACATCAAGGTGATTTTCTAATAAAATTATGCTTCAATGAATAAATTAATAAAAAATTAGACCAACGTCCCTTTTTTGATTTTAATTTTCAGTTGATACAACTGAACCAGAGGAGAAACCCGAAGAAAAGAAGGCATCTGCTGAAGCGGTATCTGTCGAATAATTCTTCTGTTTTGTTTTCATGTTCAACATTTTCAGGTTAATTGAGAGCTGTTTTTACTTTTACTCAATTATGGAATCTTCACTATATGAAACACATTAATGCTATTAACTATTACTGTATTATTCCGTGTGTATCTCAATACTCCCTAGTCTTGTGCATTTGTATTGTTATGGTAACTAAATTAATTACCATAGTGTAACATGTTAAGGCCCTGCCGCTCGCATTTCAGCTAAAAACAATATTTTCCAACTATTTGGAGTATTTTTCACTGTTCCTGGTATGTTTGTATTGTTTTATACCGACCTTATTTTAGAGATGTTTTTCTTCTAGCTGAGTAGTGAGAAGGCTTCATTCGGCAGAAAATTGCTAATCTTTGTTTATCCAATAACACGGCGTGTTTAGCTCTGTATTTTGTGTGTCTTACATATTATAATATTTGTGCATTTATTTTTTATCGTTCTTCTCTGTAACCACTAATCTATAATCATTGTATTTCCATTTGTATCAGCCAATGCGTTGTCTGTGTGTTAGCGTTAATAAATAATTTGTTTTGTTTTCTATTCGTTTTACATACGCAGTCATTGTCATGTTGGTTTGAAACCAAAATTTTCATTTCATTATTTCCAACTTTCACCAGCAGTTTTTATTTCTGTTTTGGTATGTGCATTGTTGTGTTATTATCATTGATTATAAGTTTCATGTCAAAGATGGTTTTTAATCCTACTTTCTTGTTATTTCTTTAGAGATGGATTCTAACTACAAATATATTATTATTAAAAAACTATTTTGATTTTGTTTTTTGTAAAGTTATGTTGTTTTATGTATAAAATGTCACCTTATAAAAATTTAAACAGTGTATTTGATATTAGCGAATGATTCGTTACTTACACAATATAAAATACTTTTTGAAAATAGTATGATTTACAAATGAGTATAATTTAACAACTCTACGTAGAACTGTAATTCCTTAAAACCGTTTAGCTCACTTTTATGGGGGTAAGGTTTATTGATTTTCGTAGCAAAGTATCTACCTTAACAGAATGGTTGCGCTTTATTATGGCAGACAAAAAGTTTTAAAACGAAATTCACTTTAAGGACACTAAAATTGAAACATTTGCAACATATATGCCGATAAATCTACATACAATTATGTTAATTACACATTCATGTCAATAATTTTTGACATATATGTTGTAAATGTGTGAATTTCACTATTATTAAGACGAATTTTGTTTTGGACCGTTTCTTCTGCCACAATACAGCGCAGCTAAAATGCAGACATTATTGTTTTATTTTATAACATTATATTTTTCTAATTTTATATTTAAATAAGAATTCATTTTTATTCCTTATCGGTAGATCGATTAAAATATTCCGAGCTCATCAAATTAATAGAGCAACTCATATTAAAAAACGCAATTCCTATCCGAATGCAATCTATAATATACCCATAGGTAAAAGTTTAATGGTTTAGAAATAATATATTCTTAATGATATACTGCAATATTCAAAGCATCAGTAGATTACCCCAAAATTATAAATATGTAAATATTTCTGTGGTTGATTACTTTTATTGATTTTAAATCCTATACAGTAAATTAAAAATTTTGGTTAATAATTTAAAATAATACTGTTATTGCAATTATTTAAAAATTGTAAATGTGAAATAGGACATAATTTACCAAATCAGATGTACTAGAAATATAACAATCTTAAATATATAATATATTATGATAAAACATCAACGATATTGGTATACATAAATTAATATGGGTAAATAGTAGAATTTCAGTGAATGACATGTATTTCAATACATATATTGTTTAGTTATTATTATCCCTTTTATTATTATCATAGCCAAAAAAGCACTTTATTCGTGCCATCAAGCTCATCTCTCACCCTCCAGGTTAAAGCATAATCTTTGGATTACACTTTTTGCTCGTGATTTAGCTCTGTCACCCATTAACATTTTAATGCAAAATCTTTGGAACTGGTAGATACTAAAAAATAATTGGAAATTCGTAAGGATGGGAATTTTCCATATTATTTACTATTTTTGAATTGTATTTTGGAATAGATTTTAGCAATTTCCTATATATTTATATTCGAAAAATAGATTTGTCATGGACAAGATCTGGTTCATAATAGCCATTAAAAAAATGTTCTGGGCTATGTTGTCTTTGGATAAGGGGCTGTCCATAAAATATGTGACAGTATTTTTTACATTTTTAAATCCCCCCTCCCCCCCTTGTAATGCTTTGTAACAATTTTGCATACCCCTAAATAAATATGTGATGCTGGTCAACCCCCACCCCCCTACCATAAATACAGATCAATTAATATTTTGATAAAACTTGCAGTATGACAATTTTAATTATTTATGAAAAAATGAAATTTAATCCATAATTAAAGTACCTTATAACCTGAATACTAGACCACAGCACACAGTCCTCTAACACTTTTAGACATATATTATGTGCAGAAATATAATATCTTCATTAATCAGATAGTAATAAAACTTGTGCAAGAGAGAACATTAAGAGCTAAACTACATGCAGGCCAGAGAACCAATAGCAAGTATATATGATATATTTATATGAGATAAATTTATAGGAACAATAGAAACAAAACACAACTAGGTAAAATATGTGATGCTCAAGAATGGCAGGAGGGGTTCTGAAAACCAGACAGAACAGAATGAGAGAGTTAGTTATTATACTCATCTAACACTTCCCAAATTAATCAACAAACAATTGCTGGAGTTCCAGATGAAATGTCTACTTGACAACCAGCTTGGTATATCACATCTGAAATGTCCAAGTCATCCTCATCACACCATTCTGGTTCATCTTGAAATGTACACAAGACTTTGGCATTTCTACCTGTCACAGGGGTCATGAACCCCATGTCAGGGTTTTGTCGGAAGTTTTGTAGGCTTGTTGGAAATTTCAAAAAAATTTAAGACTAAGCGATGACTAATTAAAGTATCAATTTGAATTATATATAATATATTACATTTTATAGACAATTACTTAGTTAGTGCAACATAGTTAAATCAATATATTTAATACTAATTTACTCATAGAGTAATTAAACACAGAGGTTTCACTCTTCTATTGCTCTGCATTGATTCAATTACTCTATAAATAGATCTCTGTGTTGCGATGAATGAAATCAAAGTTATTATTGGGATATTGAGCAGTTGGCGAGGAGACAACAAGGATCTGGTGTATAATTCTGTTTACAATGAAGCTGAACAACTATACAGAAAGGTAGAAGACAATGATGAGTTGTAATTACCAAAACCAAGGCTAGCTGGTTGTCAAAAGCATTAAAACAACATCCCGGCTACAACAGCCAAACAATATTTCAAACTGACTATCTGGTACCCCTTGCTTGATATTCTCATATCTGAACTTCATGCCAGATTTAACCACCATGCTAAACTGGATATGTCAATGTATTTACTTTTGCCATCAAAGTGTGTTGGAATTGACTTCAATAACCTCGTCGAATCTTTCAATCTGTATTCAAATTTGTTACCAGATGGCATTGCCAGCTGGGAGTCTGAGTTTATTTGTTGGCAGCAAAGATTGATGGGTATGCCACACAACAAGCCGATGAAGGCCAAACTTCAAGCTGCACTACTACAATGTAATAGCTCTTTGTACCCCAATATTAATATCCTTCTTCATATATTTGCAAGTATACCAGTGTCAAATGCCACACCAGAGCGGTCATTTAGTGGCCTATGATTGTTAAACACATTTTTGCTCTACAATGGGTGAGGCATGTCTCACAGGCCTTGCCATGATGGCAATACACAAAGATATTTATCTCAATTATGATACCATTATTGATTGTTATGCATGCAAATACAGTCTACTCCACCTAAACTGGATGTGCCTAATCCGGACAATTGTTCAAACAAGATGCCACATAAAAAACCAATATTTCTTCCCTATCTTTTCCATGTTAAATAGCACCTATAAACTGGATGTGCCTAAACTGTACACCAGATGCTTCTCACAGTCCCTTACACAGTATTATACAGTATTTAGCTATGTGTAATCTGGACACCTTTTCATGTGCAGTCTTGTAAAGTAACAGTATATTCCTAAAGCAGTAATCAATAGAGAGAGACAACAATAGAAAGACAGCCGCACATCGAAGTCACAAATAAACTGTGACGATATTCCTAAAGTAGTAATCATTAGAGCAAGACAGACAGTTGTACATTAATCCACATACAATAACATTCTAATTGGCGCAAAGCCAATACACATTAGACAGTGGCCTTGACTTCTTCACTTTCCATAAACAGGACAATTTGTTAAGATTTATGTGTGTCCAGTTTAGGCATAGTAGACTGTATAATACTCGTTTATCATTTTTATAATTGACATTCAATTTGTGACAAGCTACATAATTATATATGTAATATAAATAATTGTATATATGTTTATAATTCATACATGTATCATGTGTATAATAAATTTGTTGAAAATATTATATACTTTGTCAGAAAATTTTCTTAATTTTTCATTGACCCTCCCCGTCACAAAATCCTAGCTATGCACCTGCAGGCGTCTCATATTTTATAGACAGCCGCTAATGGTGACATCTAGGAAAAGGTGGGACTCTTTCAGGGTTTAATCAGATATACTAGAAATTTAATATTCATGAATATATTATGATATGGGTAAACATAATTTAATATGTATAAATTAGTAAAAGTATGGTGAATAACATATAAATGTTAAAATAATTGTACAAATTAGTCTGGTTTGACAAGACAAGCAACAAAACAACCTTATCTGCTATTTTTTTAATTTAAAGCATACTCTTACAAACCAAATATACAAAATTCTGCTTTATATTTACTCTATAGATACTATAGAGGCAGGCATGAGTTTTTTCTATGGCATTGTCATGAATGACATTTTGGCTAGGTACTTCAATATCAAGTTATATAAAAAATTGAGTTGTCACAGGTGAGTTATCATTTATAACAACCATAAAAAAATCAGTGAGACCAGCCTGCATTCCATTCTGGATATTAGCAATTTATCCAGTATGTGTGAATAATGGCATTGATCCCAGAAGACAGGAATTTATGGCAATTATTGCCAAGATCTTATATGTAAATGTACTCTGCAGAGCCCAATTCTATATATAAAAAGATTAGAAATTGCCTAAAATCTTATGCATGCAATTACCATAGAAAAAAGAAATGCCTATGGGTGTAATATACCAGTCTGCATTCCATGACAATTGTACTGCAGATATTTATCAATATTACTCTAATTATACTAAAGTTAAATTAGAGTAATATTGATACCTATTGATTACATATTGATTATTGATTACCCCCCCCCCTTTTATCTTAAAATTTCTGTTGCCCTTTTTATAATGAAAGTTAAACCTCTAAACTTCGGAATTTTCCCATGAACACCCCTAACACAGTTACATGTATTATGAACATTGAATGTTTAATTTATTATTAATGTTATATAATAATAATTCTCACTAATATGTTGGTTTCTATAGAAATATATATTGAAGTTACAGTAGTTCACGAATTGTTACTTTACTTTTTTTAACATCTAGTAAAAATACCCTTATTGAAAATTCTTGCCCCTCCTATTCAAAATTCCTAGATCTGCCACTGAACTGTAATGGTTTATTGTATTAAAATTGTTCAAATATCATAACAAATCATTAATTTTTTCTATTAAAATAATTTAACCCAAGAATCTAAAGGATTGCCATTATGATTTATCACAAGACTGACTATGACTCATCACTGACACATGTTCAGTCTAATTTGATGAATCATGCCCCACCTTCCAGTTCTACTTATTTGCTCCAAAATGAAGATTAAGGGCATCTACAACATTAAAAAAAAATACATTTTTTTAATTATAATTATTTTATTCTTTACTATTTAAACATTTACTATTCAGCTTGGGTTTATTTCAACAGTTGAGGGTGGTATTGCACCAGTTGAGTTTGTTCAAGGCCTTGTTGTAAATATCTGCTGTCCATTGATGTGATGCACCAGTATCCTTGATATTCAGTTTGAAGAGGGTCCTGTCAGTTGGGACATCTGTTGGTTTTCAACACATGATGCTGGTGCCTCCATTTATTGTGCCTTCAATAATGAGTTGTCTGTCCAGATGTTGAAAGTGCTATGATGTCAATGATTCATCAACTTCAGCTAAGATTTTCTCTGTAGGGTTTTCCTTCTTAAATGTGGTAGAGGTTTGCAAGTTAACCATAACCTCCCATGAAATGTAGAGATCCTACAGATGTATTGCTGGTTCTGTTGTTAAGGGGAGCCTTTCTTGTGCAACTCTTGAATCCTGCTAGAATATCTCAATTTTTGTGCCTTCATTTAGCAAAGGCAAAAAGTTTGGTTTTGTTCTGAGGTGACTTCTTTGATGGGGTTGGAGTCTCATACATGAGAATTGTCCTCTGTAGGGACGAAATCCTCCATGGAAGAAATTGTGGTCAAATTTAGTTATTGGGGGGTCTTATTCTATATATAAATGCAGCCATAAAAAAATTAGTTTGTAGAGGGCCCTATATTCTTTTTCTTTTTTAAAAATATATCTACACTGCATTAATTATACTCCTGACTTAATTAATCAAAAAAAGATATACATAGGATTAATGTAAATCTCTTTAAATTCATTTTAAGCTTTATAACAGTTTGACATTTTGCACCATTTTAGAGGTTTGGCTATTTGCAGGAGTTTGGGGCTTTTTATAAATGATTTCCTCTGTAAACACTAGACCATTCTCATGTCTGGAGTCTGTGAGTCCAAGGAAATGCTTCTATGCTGATCCAGTTAATTCATCTATTCAAGTGTTAATTATCATTAGCCTAGCTTCAGCAAGCAGGGGAGTGGTAGGTGTTCTGCTAGGCAGTCTGTTATGATTTGGGCTGCTTTGTTCTGGGTCGCCTCAAGCCTGGAAAGTAGGTTATGCTGTTTGATGAAATTCTCAATGATTTAATGCAGTCTAAACAATTGGATTTGCATGTTCCATTCCATTCTGCTTCCTCAAAAAGAACAAAGTATGGCCTGTACACAGATGTCAAGAAGGCTGCATAGTATGCATTTGACAGATTGGGGTACAATGAAAAACCAAATAGGCTGAACAAAGTGACAAACAAACTTGGATAAGATGAATAAGGTGGTGAGTGAGCTGATGAGTGACTTCTAGGAAGCTGATGAGTGACACTGTCTGAAATGTCCAAGCACCAGCTGCAGTATATCTTCAAATCTAACACTTTTCATTGAAAGGCCAAAGAGAAAGAGTAGAGTTTGTGGAAATTTCAAAAAGATAAAGACAGTTTGTTAAAAGACCTAAAAGTCATCTAAAAGCAACTTAACTACTGTAACTTACACAATGACTATTCTGTATTGCTATATTATACTCATTAAGTTGGCTATTTGTTAATAAGTTACTAATAATATGTTTCCTCATCATTAGAGTTGTACATATTAAAATAATGTATACCTACCACATTATATTTCATACACTCATCTGGAAAATACCAGGAAAATTAACATATTTTCTAGGAACCCTGGAAACATGAAATGCATGCCACCATCAAAATTGGAACAAAAAATACAGAAATTACCAATTCAACTATAAATAACAACAAATTTAGAATATGTTATTATCTTTGATAAAATATTTAAACTATGTTTAATGATGTGCTACCTCAAATTTACAATTTACTCTGGTGAACTTTAGTTTTGGTGATTTTAACATAAGATTCTGAATAAGTATTAAAAAATAAATATTATGGCAGAAATATATATTTTTATTTACATTATCGAGGCTGGACTATGGTTAATGTATTATATAAAATGTTGATGTATCTTCAATTATTCTTTTAAAATTACATTAAACCAGAAAACTTTACACTTCTCCGGGAAGAATGTGATACACCAGAATATCAAACAATTTAAATGTGCTCCTTTTGTATTATTTAATCCATTTTAATGATTTCACATCATAATTAATATACTATATTATAACTTACAATAATCATCAATTTGGATATTTTTTCGACTTTTAAACAACCCTGAATATATGGCAAAGCTATTAATTGTGGAATACTATCTCTGGAAGTAATTAAATAAAGTTGGATTTAGTTTTTTTGTTAGATGAATATTTCATGTCACTTTATATAAATAAATGTTGCAGTTTG
>JAUZNC010057747.1:0-12341 GCA_034780395.1 Vannuccia rotundouncinata | reverse complement strand
GGAGGAAGGCGCTGATGAAGAGGGTTGATCAGGAACGGAGGAAGGCGCTGATGAAGAGAGTTGATCAGGAACGGAGGCAGGCACTGATGAAGAAGGTCGATCAGGAACGGAGGCAGGCACTGATGAAGAGGGGTGATCAGGAACGGAGGAAGGCGCTGATGAAGAAGGTCGATCAGGAACGGAGGAAGGCGCTGATGAAGAGAGTTGATCAGGAACGGAGGCAGGCACTGATGAAAAGAGTTGATCAGGAACGGAGGCAGGCGCTGCATGATGAAGAGGGTTGATCAGAAAAGGAGGCAGGCGCTGATGAAGAGGGTTGATCAGGAACGGAGAAAGGCGCTGATGAAGAGGGTCGATCAGAAACGGAGGAAGGCGCTGATGAAGAGGGTGGATCAGGAACGGAGGAAGGCGCTGATGAATATAACTTTTAAACTATACTTACAGCTTATTTGACGTCACGCTTCTAAGAGAATTCGAATATAACGCTTACTAAATTTAATACACAGAATAAAACAAAAAAATCTCAAAAGGTGTTAATAACGCCTCCTATTTTTCAACATATAGATAATTAAAGAGGCGCAACCTTCAAATAGGCGTACCTTCAAAAAGTTTGGGGGGCAATTGCCCCCCCTGCCCCCCCCCCGGCTTCGCGGTCCCTGTTCATTGGATTTATAACCTCCCAGTATCATAATATTAACACTTATATATGTTATAGGTATATCCTATATACATATATATTAATATACATATGAATACCAGACAAAACGTAACCGAGACAAAACGTAACCAAAGACAAAAAGTACTGTACACTCGAGCTGTTTTTTTCTGAAAACATGCTAATGTAAAAACTAAGATATTAAGGAATTTAAATCTGTCCATAATTCCATGGTACTGATTTCAATTCTCATGCTCTTGACGTTCAACTCAAGACTGGTATTACACTTTGGCGATCATTTCAACGAAAGCAGCAGCAGCAATGATCTTATTCGAATGTTGAAGTCCCTTTCAAATTAGCAAAGGGGACAATTGTCCGAAATCTGCACAGCATCGCGATTATTATTCGTTCTTCCTGCCACAAATGCCGTAAGCGACCGTTCAGTTAGCGCTCTCAAAGGTTTTAAAAATTACCTGAGTCAGTCGAGATACAATGAGTCAGTCGAGATATGCTGTTACATATTCACACGGACGAAACTGAGAGTATCGATTTGGAGGACAGTACCCCCAATTTGTTCATTCATGGAAATACCTACCGAAAATAATTGTTGGGGCCGCATTTGTTAAAACCGTTGATTATTTGATGTGTTATATGTAGGTGCTTTTACATATGTATTCCATAGCAAAGTTTCAAACTACTTTAATTATACTGAAGTACTTATGTTTTTTTCACATATATGTCTATTTGTTGTATTATTTCGTGTGTGCAGGGTCCTATAGCAATCCAGAAATTCTTCAAAGGGGCCCGAGTTATGCAAAAAGGCACTTTTCAAAAAATAACTGAACGTTTCTCAAAATTAATACAATACATTTTTTTGTAACCGTAGATATCGCGCCCCCACCCCTCCTCTGGCTAGATCCATGATCAGTGTTTCCAAGCTAAGTTGATTGATAATTGGATTGATTCATATGTTATCGAATGTAAATTGACATTCTAATTTTCACATGAACATTAAATATAAATTGATCTCAAAAAGCTATGTAACTTTTTTGTATTATTTTATTTCTCAAATCAAATTTTTGTTAGGTTTCATGAGTATGAACGACGCCACTACACTACCACCGGCCGCAATGGCATAGAAACATTCACACTGTTATTTGTTTCTCATATATAGGCAGGAGCGTTGTTAAGGAGGTAGAGGGAGGATTTTAGGTCTACAAAATTGAAAATTGAATTGATTACAGTAACAAACTATGAGAGTTGAAACTCTATTCTCGCCGTCATCAACCGTGGCTGCGCGCATCAATGACTAGCGAAAGCTATGTTTATAATTTTTAGGACTTTTCGCTACGGGTACTAACATCAACTACAAAACTGTTGTCCAAAAATTCATGAAACTCAACACCCCCAGATGCATTCATAATTCTAACCTTTTATTTGAGGTCATTATTAACAATGATATGTAATTTAGTTCCATTATTACATTTTATGCCACTATGACTAATTCACAAGCCCAGCCGTAGCTTTTGTAAAGGTCGTTCTTCTTTTAAAACAAAGCTAAATTCCATATATATTACAATAAAGAGCCCGTATAGATTTGTTGTAAAAGTTTTGAAAATTTAGTTAGATTTAATTGTTATTTAATCGTAACCGAAAAGAATCTGCAAAATGAATTAAAGATGCAGTGTATGTTAATGCATATTTTTTGTAGTACGTATAATACATATAACTCATTCTCAAATAGCATGTAAATAGTATGATATTTACATTTATTTTGTGTCCAAACAAAAGTCTGTGTGTTTGTAGATCATAAGGGACAAACCAGATAACAAAAACTCAGACCGAACCTCAGACGAGCGTTATTCTGATTAAAAACCTCAATGACTTTATCATTTTCAATAACTTTTTTTCGGTGCATATTATGCATCTATCCTAGCTTGGACCATAGATTTAAACAATAGTAATTAACGTAACAATAGATATATTAATATTAAACATTCAGATAATAGATATGTTTTGAATCTATGGCTATATAGGACAGTCTTGCTTTAGTTCATTGCGCATCGCATGTAGATATTGAGACAGCGCAATGCACTTTTTAGGACCTTTCGCATTCGCAGAATTTGACTGGAATGACGCACCGATCTTTTACGTAAGGTAGATATTATATATTTATAGGTATGTAGTATTAGATAACTGTATAGATAACAGTATTATTACATAATATACGAATTGTTTAATATGTGTAATTGTTCTCTATTTTAACGCAAAGTATTTACATAGTCAGGACTGCTTTTATGCCATGGGGCAGTTTAATGGGGACCCCCTTCCTCAAGTGTAAATAAGAAAACCAATTGCATTTTAGATTATGTGCGTGAACTTTTAGTGAAAAAATATCGTGGCACACTTTGCCCCAAGCCCCACAAAATAGTACAGAATTTCATATATTTTATCTATACATACTAAGAGGAAGTTCTTACTTATTCATTATAGAAACGTCACAAATTAATTTAGAAAAAATCGATTACATTTGCTTTATTTAAGTATATTTGTGGTGTACATCGGCAACCTATAACATATTCATCTATTAGTATGTGAATTAGATTCTTTCCCTGATTTCTTTCTATATGATGTTTTATTCAGATTCATTGGCCGCACATATCTTGAATCTCTGAGGAATTTGTTCGTTTTACCTCATGCATTCTATAACTTACTAAGTTTGCCTGACTCAGTATATGCTACAATTGAGAGAATATTGAATGTAAGCAAATAGGATAAAAGTAAACTCAACAAGACTATCTACCCATACCTATCAACCTACAAGCTTATTTGAGATTAGATAAAGACACATATTTAAGAGAATCACAAAAGGTAAAAATTTAGAGAGTGCTTAAAAAAATTTCAGAACAGCTTGACAAATTTAGTAAATGTACTTAGTATGGCAGAAGATAATGAAGAGTGACTTGGGAAATTTCCTATCTATATGTATATATTAGCAATCGCGAGTAAGATGGAATTATGCTTTTATGCATTCTGTTTAATTTATATAATAGAGTTTTTCTGCGTTAGATGCTTATAGCTAAGCTAACTCGTTAAGTGGCAAGAAATTATAAAAATTGGTTTTATTATATTAATACATTTGGATTTTATAGGATTTTATGATTATGATTTTATAGATTTGAGTAATTAATTATTTCAAAAGATATTTTTATAATTTAATATGGAAAAAAAGGACAATTTGAAAATTGAATTTTCTAAATATACATATTCTGAATTTTAGGTATTATAAAAAACTTTTAAAATCATAATTTTCTCAATTTTTTAAATTTATAGTACAAAACTCAAATATAAGAATGACGATTTATTTGATAGAGAATGTATTAATCAATAACGATTTTGATTCTAGGTTCGCATAATATGTTTTTAATATAGAATTACTACTAAACAAAACATAAATGTTATAATTCCAATAAAAATACACATAGACCAATAAAATAATACTTCCCAACTGTTCCGAAACTTAGTAATCTTACTAGGATCCTAGAAAACTTGCAATTCCTAATATTCCTAATAGATTTTAATTAGGTTGTAGCAAGTATCCTGGGACTTAAATTAGATTCTACATTTTTTATAATATTATAACATTTTTTGTCCAGATAAGTATAGAGAGAAAGGCTAAAATTAACTGCGCGCATTATATAATTTACACTAATTTTTAGATGAAACAAATTTTGGTTTCGGGTTGTTGGAACAATTAAAGAGTGAGAAAAATTCATCCCTGAATCTTTTTCCACTTACAACGTAAAGAAAAAAGTTGAAGGAATAGTTGGAGAAGTTGAGGATGTCTGTGCAAGCAAAGAGCAACAATACCTTCGCTTGGTCCTCTACGGTTTTTATCTCCCAATTTCCAAGAGCGGTCCAAATGATCATTGCTGGTGTCATTAGAACCAGGAAGAGAACTGTCACAGAAATCATCATGATGGTAAGGCTGCTCACTGCCTTTGATTGGGATTCAGAAGGATCTGCAGCATCTAGCTGCAACCTTTTCTTGGTTGCACGAGAAATTTTGTAGACGATTAGACAATTGCAAATAATAATTATGAGAGCCGTCAAGATATAGAAAAAAACAAGACTTATCCATGGCCGAATTTTCGAGTCGTAAAATGTAAATTCTTCGTAAGCAGTACATGTAGTCTGATTATTTAATTCTGAAAAAACCAAACCGCGAGTAATGAAGGTCGGACAGTTCTTGGCGACAGCAAGAACTATTAAAAGGCAGACAATTAAAGCTGCTCGTCGTCTTCGGCACCACTGTTTTCCTCGTAATGGCATGACAACGATCACCATTCGATCAACCGATAATGCGGCAATCAACCAGACGGAACAATCCGCCGCCGTGAACAGTATGAAGCGGCGCAGAGTGCAAGCCGTGTCGCTCATTAGCTCAATAGAAATGTCGGCCCACTGTTCCAGGGTGGGTGGAAGATATCCACCTACTACTGTAAGCGTGTCGGCAATTGCAGTTACTCTCAGGTATACACTTAGACTCGAATTTGAGATGGAGGCCCTGGAAAGAACGATAAACGAAAGAGTATTCCCAATAATGGCCATAGGAATAATTACTAGAGGCGGGTATTTCCACAGCAACGAAGCCAAGTGCATTTGCCAAGGTGTTGACGACATCTGTTTGCTGCGTGTTTATACCGGAAAATTCCCAAAATTTATGTTTGATAAGAATTTAAATAAAAGTTAGAACATTTTTTTATCAGATACATCCGCAGAAAAGTATCATATAGCCAATCCAAAAATATTTAAATCTAAAATTAAAGAGTTATATTTCATCATTTGTTTCCAAGTAACAAATGTAAACAAGACATTTAATTAATAATTCATATTTTTCATGTCATTCAATCTTCCAAATATTATTATAAAAATAATAATATTCATTAAAGACATCAAAATTAAAAAAAATATATCTGAAAAAATTAGTTCCTTTTGTTTTAAATATAATTTTTTAACGAAATATAAGAATATCAAAAGCTTTAAAAATTGACAATAAACATTATTTCTTCAATATAATTTTATTTTACATATTTAATGGTTTATATGTAATATTATATACTTAAAAGTATTTTATTTCAAATTAACGGTTGAATATATTTTTAAATATTATCAACATTTGTCAATCTAATTTTAATAATCTATAATTAATAATAAATAAGTAGTTTTATATCTATTAAACCTTCTAATCATGCTTTACTTCACGATATTCACAAAATATTTTATGTAAATAGAGTTCACATCTAGAGTCAACAGTCTGGAACCAAAATATATAATATAAATAAAATAATATAATATATAATTATTTGTAAGTATAGTAAAATAATATTGAATAAATTGAAAGAAAAAATTAAACAACCAAAAATAATTGAGTGATAAAACCATCTTTACCGATTTATATTCATTACATTTTGGTATATATAGTAAGTTATTCTGTCTTCAAACGACATAGTAATTAAAAAATGAAATTTATAATTGGAATAATAATAAATCTATTTTTTAGAGAAAAATTTGCCTCTTATTTCAAAAATACTTCACTACGCTTAGAGACACTCTAATGCAGCTGTACTATTCCCATTCCGTAAAATTCTATTTATTTTTAGGATCAAGTTTAATTTATTCGTTTGAGTATCACGTAGAGTTCTCATATTTGATTGTATCACTCTTGGGGAACATTAAATTATAAATTAGATTTTCATCAAGGAGCACTTTAATATAGGTTTCCTATATTTTCCAAGTGTTAGAGTGTTGGATATATATTTATTCGGTACATATGTTAAAATTATATAATAAAAATATCACAATGAAGAAATCATTCGAATAACCTAAATTACGAAAACTTATTTCAAATGAATTCTTTTAATTTTTTAACATATCTGCATTTAGCGATATTATTTTTAAAATAATGACTTTATGCATATATAATAAAAATATTTTATAAATGGGTAAATAAAAGTGAACTTATAATTAAAAACTAATTTAAAATATTTAAAAAAATCCATAGATATTATCTTTGTAATACCTATCTTTACATACCTATTTTAATAAATATCTTTACAATACCTATGAGAAATTCTCAATGTTAAATTCGAAATTATCGATATTTTTCAATAATATGTATCTAATTTCGATACTATTAAACATTTAGGTTAGTAATCAAATTCATGTTCAACTCCTTTTTAAGTAAAAAATACAAAAAATGTATTCCTAATGAGGAATATAAATATCAAAAATTGCTACATTACATTACAGTTTGCTACAGTAATAAAGAATACTGCTATTATATAATTCAAGATTTACAAGATTTATTTTATTGCAAATAGGCTTCAATGAACAAAAACAAAACTACAATACATAAAACATATAAATAATATCATAGAATTTCTCTGCTATATTAGTTTAACATACAGAGAATACAGACTGTGTAAAGTGCGCGATACCAAATGTAATGCTCAATACAGATATGCTTAGTGAACGAATGTTATTTCGATATGTAAATTTAATACAAATTAAAAGAATCGTGCGTGTGTAACCAATTTATCACATGGAATAAACAGACAATTATTCATTACATTAATAAGTAAAAATATAAACTAGAAAATAATGCTGATAATCACAGACTCCAAGTTTGTATAAACAGTTTCTAGGGAACATATTACATACACATGTATATGTGAATCTACGATAATTGATGTATTGATAATGTTGTTGTACTATAGTTTCTAGTATTAGTTATCTGTAAATATTAAAAAACACATAAATATCTACAGAGAATATAAGTATTCGATTATACATAAAACATATAATACCGTTACATAAATGGTTGAAAAGGCTTTTTTCATATATCTTTTTGATATACAATTTTTTTCATAATGGGTTGGTAATATACAAGAATCATGCCTACAAAATGCATGTATCCGAAATTATATGATAGACACCAGAAACTAAAATAAATGTTTGAACTTACGAACATACTTACATTTACTTCACTTCAAGTTTTCTCCAAAAACAATAAACCGTCATTATGATTGTTTGTTTTGAAATATATACATTAGAAATCTCCATTTGTTGAATGAGTCAAAATAAAAATGATAAATCAATACTTTACATAAATTATTAAAAATTTACTGGTTCAGATAAGTTAAACGGTTTTTTGTAAATAATGATAAAACAGAACATCTTTATTTTAAGAATTAACAATTCTTGACTCATACCGAAACAAGGCGGACAATGGACGGATCTCCAGGCTATCATTACAGATAAAATGATTTTTAATTATCAAACTTAACTTAACCAGTCAAATCCATATATAAATAACTATTGTCGCAACTAACATATTGAAAATAGTTTTTGCTGGCCAAGACCATTGCAATATTTACAAATTATTGAAAGGTTAACTGACATTCTGGCAAGGTTATAACATGTTTATTTAAAAAAATAGTATATCTTGCTATAAGAATTGGAATCTAGTAGCATATATTATTTTCTGTCGTTGATTTTCGTATTTGTCGCACAACCACACGTGAGTACTGTTTGAATGGTTATTTTTTATTATTTTCTAGAATTTTGAAAGACAGTCATCAAGCTCAGTTGGTTTTTAACAGAAATAAGCACCCGTTTGACACACAAAAAAGATAAATGCCACGAGAGAGATATATGTCTGAAATTAATCATTTGAGAGTCGAGAAAAATTATCGTTTAAATTGGTTGAGTGTAAGATTTGAGCTCCGTGAAAACTTCGGTGAAAAATCCAGGATCTGCATTAATTCTGAGCATATTGGGGCTCTTTTCGTTAACAATTCCAATACAGCGCTCCCAGAATCGCTCCCGACTTTCTTCAACAAGAAAGGGTTTGAGTGGATAGCTAATTTCGTTCCCCATGTATGCGTAAGCAAGATACAAGCAAGTTAAGGTGACGGCTTGCAGTTCGCGTTCCGTTTTTACAGCATTGGATTCGTTATTGAAAAAGTCCTTCATAAGCATGAAAAGAAAGACGACATTCGCGGGGTTGATGAAAGCGATCTCGGCCCAGCCCTGTAGAATCAAGGCCCTGTCGATCGCCCTGATCCACGACACAACGGATATGGGTTGGAAAAAGTCAAGCTGTGGACATCGTCGAAATAAAAATTGACCCAAACAATTGAGCAGCTCACTGGTACTTGCTTGAATCACAGTTCTTCTAGTTTCCCGAGTTTTAGTACTGCTCCCCACTATATTGTTGTTGATTCTGTGTTTGTGACTGCTTAGTTCTTGGTCGTTTTCCTTGAAATGGCGGCGTTCTTCGCTTGTTGGAGTAGTGGATGGATTTAGTGCAGACCGGAACTTGAGTGTGTAACAGGATAACGATTTAGTTAAATTTTTTCGATGACTTTTGTAGGTGTGATGATTATACTGGTAAGGATTATGGTGGCTACTATTATTATTGTTGTTGTTGTTCTCAATATCCGAAATATTCATATCCCTGTTAGTGAAAACGTTGTGTAGCTTTTCATCTCCAGAAATGGTGGCGATGGGCATTTGTCGTGATAAACTTTCTTGTGGAACCTTCTTCTTGCTTGAAGAAGACAATGTTAACTTACGTAGACTGAGAGAATTGATCAAACCTGACCGAAAGAGGCCATTGGACTGTGACGTTGAACTTTTTTCTCGAAATCCCATCATGGATCTAGACGTCGTCATACGATGTTGATGCATCGATTGCATTCCAATGCCATCATCATAGCTGTTCCTCGATTTAGAAGTAGGAGAACTAGACAGGACGGTCCCCATTATAACAGGGAATACCTATTTAAGCAAATGTTTGATGGTCCAGTATGCACAACGATGAATTTCAAATATTAAAAAAGAATAAAAATGTCACGATTAGTTTTTTACTATCTTATAGCGCTGTTAAAAGGATGTTGCCTTTTTGTAGTCTAGTTGAAATATTCAAAGCGCATCTTACTGAAGAACTCACTCCTCGCGTTCTCTCTCCCCTTAATTCTTCCCTCCTTGTCTTTCCCTAGACTCTCTTGATTTGATGATGGAAGGGCTCAGTGGATGCTGTCCTTCTCTGTCCCAACTACAGCTAGTTAGTTCCACAACCTTAAGCCGGCAAAAAGTGGGGGACAGGGGAGGTAGTCAGCTGCCATCTTCGCCAGCTTTACTGCAGACTCAGCACATCGCTCGGGGCAACCTGAAACGAATCCATTGATTGACGATGAAGGAAGATAATACAATCGGGTTAGCAGGCAATCCGCCGTTCCACATCGATAAAATAATTCTATGCTCACTCTCTTTCTCTGCAGCCTCCTCAGCATCCACACTCCGAGCCTTTCCTCGACGTTGTCTTTTCATTTTATTATTTCTTAGAATTAAATCGATACTTTGCTGCATCCTTCTTTCTATTTTAATTTTTATCCGCCCAAAACATTAATCGCATATACCATGAATATTTCAAATGTTCTACATACTATTAATAGTCTGGTTGATATATGTCATTAAAAACTATAAGCAGGCAATCTGTTTTAACATTATTGCTATTATGGAATAATTACATCGAATTGCCTGATTTAATTGCAACAATATCCAATTATCTTTTTTATAAAAGAGTCATTAAGAAAACTACCATTATATTTATAAAATAAAAATATTTTCTTATTTTACTTTACGTAATGAAATAATTAATTTTTTATTATTTTAATGAAAAGAAATAATTTAAACGTTGAATATATAATTACATGTTAAAATTAAATCAGCTTAATATTCTAAAACAATTCATCAAAAGGAATAAAAATACAGTCAGCCTTTACTTTAAGTACATAAAATATTATTTTAATGATTTTTGAATATTTTGCTAAGAAAAATATAGCGTAAAAGTAAAATATAATTGTAAGTATTGCGATTATTACAATTATTTAATTGAGTCTTTTAAAACATGCATTTCAGAAATAGCTTTTATAATTATTTTAAAATGTGTTAAATTATAAAATTATTAAAGGTATGTGACTAATATTTCTTTAAAACCAACGCTTTCGTGTTAAGAGAAATAATATTTACTGAATAATTTGATTAGAAATATGTGAGCAAGTTTGAGAAGGTATAGCTGTAAAAATAGTTGGTTTTAATTTAGCAATTATAACGCCCACGACTTTGATTTATTATAGATAATAATCCTGCTCGCTTGGGTAGAAAAGGTGTTTCGGTGTTAACATAATCTCGAATTAAAATATAATTTTAACAATTATTTCTTTATAAAATAAATTTCATTCATATTTTTGTTATATTTATAAAAAATGGTGTGAATAGAAAAGAATTTTAACGAATATATACGTGACTAAATTGGGAATAATTTTACTAAATTATTTAATCCTTCTCAAGATCTCACTGAAAGTTCTAATTTTGTTAATATTAGGAGGTTACAATCAAACTTTCAAATGATTTACTAGTATATGTTAAAATATCTGAATCACTATTACAATATCGATTTTTTGATTTTAACAAATTCAATCCGGAGAAATGTTTTGATAAATTTTACTTAACTAAAATAGCAGCTTTTTACGCTTAATATAGTTTAATACATGAAATAGTCTAAAATTAACCCTTTCAATTTATTTTCAAAATTTATATAAATAATTTTTTATACCAAAAATCTTTTACTATAATAAACCAGTTCTCGTCTAATTGTAAATGAAAAATGAAAAATTTGGGATAAAATTTGTATATTGAAACTAATTTGCACTATCATTTTAAGCCATTGGGATATTTGTAGAGTGTATAGAATGAAAAATGATTTCAAATAAGGAACTAACGAGTGTATTCCTTGGAGATAGAGATCACAGGTCACGCATTTTAAGTAAGATTACATATTTCTAAGAATTATATAACAATTTACAGGTTTATTATATTAAAAATGTAAAAATTATAGTTTGTAATTGTTAAAAATATTTTAAAAAGTAAATTAATTTCAATAAAAAATTGCAATTTTTAGATACAAATACAAACAGCTTAATACAGAAATAAAAATATATATGAACCATGATTTGAAAAAAATATTTTTTAATTTTATAATTGAATTAATAAGTTTCTAATTTTATTGTTGAGTGTTTTTATTAAAAATTTATATTTTTAATCCGACATATTAGATAAAACAATAGTTACCAGCAATAATTAAATCAGTCTCCAAAACCTACAAAAATTTGCAAGCTAAAAAACGATTCCCGTATGTGAAATATAAACTAACAATCCTCCTTTTATTTTTGATAATATTTTAATACATTTCCAAACGGGAAATATGCAAATGTTTGTCTTGTTATTTTTTCAAAATAAATTTGCATCGAAAGTAAACAAATTTGATAGAAAGCATCCCTATAATATATTCCTTTTTTAAAAATAATTCTTTGACATAGGTATACTGAACGCACAATTAACAATAATATATATATCGACAACGCTAAAAATAATAAAATATTACAATTAATTCGTCTCTCAAATTTTATAGTTATAAATGCTAAATATTTGCCTCTAAACAGTTAACCTCAAAACCGGACAAATGTATACACACACATACGCGCCATTCATGTAAGTCGAGGACGCCGATTATTTCATGTAAGGAGAGGACATTGCATTTAAAACCAATTTATCTATT
>JAUZNC010057745.1:0-12344 GCA_034780395.1 Vannuccia rotundouncinata | reverse complement strand
TATTGAATTTTTGTCAGGATCGACAGAAACCGATACTAAGTGACAACAATCAGCTAGATTACCAATCTAGTTAAACTCAAACAAAGATAATATATCTTTGATGTTTACTATTTATTCTCCACTATTCAAAGATAGGCTTCACGTTAATTCTTTCCACAGATTCGTCGTCAGGGTATCCGCCTGTTCCTCCTCTGGTACCAGATCCTTGGCGTCAATGGAACAGCCTCCTGTCACACCATTTTCACAAACTTGGTGCCCGAACTGGGTCCACTCATCACCTCTCATCAGCATCAAGTACAGAATACCGGAACCAACCAGGCCGGAATGTCAGCTGGAGAGTTCTCTACTACCACCCCGATGACAAACGTCGGAAACTTCGAGTTGGATGGCTCGACCCCCGATGACTCGTCGATGAAGCGAGGCCGTCTAGGTGGAGGTGGAACACCCGGAGGTGGGGATGTGTCAGGAGCGACGATGGCTCTTGGTCCGGTCACTCCGGTGGACATTTCACACATGCTGCCTCCGTCGAGCAATGACAAAGAGGAAGAGGTGAGACGAGTTAGTTTTCTTGTCAAGATCTAAATTAATTCGAGCTTTTAAGAGTAATTCTGGTGAAGTTCGAACTACATCAATGTGAGCTTTTGGTACAATTACTTGAAATATTTTTTACATTTTACTAATCAGGTTATTTTCCTTAAACTATCAGATTTATAAAATTACAAAGAATTAACTTCCTAATTATTAATTATGATACTAAATTAGTAATTTGGTTAAATTAACATTTTATCAATGTTGAAATCTTTTTATACCAACACTAGATAAAGATTTATGAACACTCACTTTAAAGGAACGATTTTATCCTGTAGCCTTCTAAATGTTGACCATATTGCTAGAGATATTCTTGTTCGTTTTTGTCAGTTATCCATTAATAAATTATACACTCAGGGAATCCTCTATACCAACCAAATGGAACATCATAATAATATATAGACCTCAATATTTGTTTATAGTTGCTTTTGTTGACTTCCAGTTATCCGGGAAAAAACATCACTGTGAGATAGCACTGATGCTGGTATTTCTGCCCCATTTGTTATCATAACTAGTTCCTTCATAGTCTAGGTGACGACAATAGTTTCCGGCGATTTATATTATTTATTCACTATACCACATATTCTACAGACAGCATTTATATTAAGAGCAATTTAGTCCTATGACCATCCATTTGCTCAAAATTATAAATAAGTACAGCTACAACTATTTCCCAATCTTTTTCTCAACACTTAAAACTTCGGTTTTGACAGATAAAGATATAACACATTTTATTGATTTCCACTGTATTTTATGATTCGTATTTCACTTGTTTGTAATTAGCTGGTAAAAGATTTTTTATATTAAATTGTTTTCCATCTATAGAGTTATTCAAATACGTATAATAAAATAAAAACCCAAAGCTTCTGGGCATTGTCCATAATGTTTATATTTCCGTGATTATAGTCTGAGTGCAATTTAAAGTTAAACTTTTCATAGTAGGTATCCTATTAACTATAGGATCACCTGAAAGCTCTATAATCTCTGCTTTTCGATTTGTAAACAGTTCAGTCCCTAGCATAATTCCAAATGTCAAAAAGGTTTATTTCTCTTCCTTCCTTCATTACTTAACACGTTTTTCTATTCTCTGTAGTTGATGTCTCGTAAATAAACCTTTTGTCTCATCTCCTGAAGATTTTCTTCCCCTAATTTGCAGGTGGAAGACTTCACCTGTGACCTGCTGCGCTACACGCTGCGCTACATGGTCACCGAGGTGGTCAAGGTGGAGTGGCAGGAGCACTGTATTGATCGTCGACGGTCCGCCTTCCTCTTCCTTTTCGAACAGTTTAAGAAGAAGTATCTACCAGTCATCTTCCCTAAGTAGGTCATCCATTTACAATCGGTCGCTTCCTTCGTTGTATGTCGGGAGATTGTCCTTGCTTTAGTACTAATTTAGTAATAGTAAAATATCTTAAAATATGCAGTAATGTATATGTCTTGTAATGTTGTGAAAGCCAAGAGCGGGTTGTCATTTATATAATATAGTACTCTGCTTTCAACTATCGCCATATATATTTCTAGCTTTCATTCTTGTACAAGTGATTGTAGTTTGTATAAGGGTACACTCCTTTGCAATTAAGGCAGACCGACAACTGATAGGTAATCTAATCTTTAAGCTTTCAAAACGATAGCTCTAACTTGACACATCTCACTTGATATTGATTTGTCTGATCTTATATATCTGGTCTAATTATAATATCTCTTCCGATACACAGACAGGTTATCAAATAATTCTTACCAGAATCGTGTTGATGCCGGAATCATACGAAGCAGACTGTCTGAAATTATTTCAATTGTTTACACTATTCATTTATAATTTTTAAAATAACAGTCAAAGAACGCACACATTCATTCCACTATAAATTTAGCTTATTTATGTGTTGTGCCCAGGACAATAATTAATGAGAAATGCACTTGTCTTGTAATATGTTTGATTTTTTTCAAATCATTGAGTAATATTATATCTTACTTTTTTGTATTGTTATTTCTCAAATGCTGTATCCATTTTTGAAAGGAACACCATTTGAATCCATCTCTCTTATCTATACAATCATAAATTATGTTTCTAATTTTAATTACATAAATTGTATTTTTGTTGAGCGCTAGTCTTAGTTTCTGGCTGAGCTTCAGATATAAACATTTCGGTGTTGTCGTTCTCAGATCAATGCATATATCTCGATCAGCTCTGACCGCTTCTTTGATTCTGGCTTTTATTCCTCCTTTACTTGTCTCTTGAAGTAGGGAGGGGGGTGGGGGGGGGGGGGTTCGTTTGATCCAAAGAAGTGTTAACGAGGACGATCGAAGCATCAGCTGGACTACAATAATATAATCTCAGGAGGAAAAGAACGTTGTGTCCATTCCTTGCGTGGTTGTGTGGTTTATTCACAAGATTTATAATGTTGGCCCATTATAGGCCGCTCAGAGAATGCACACCGAAATTATTGAGTGAGAAGAAAGTTTTGTGAATAAGACTTACGTCTCCATTCGCATGAATCTTTGGCGTACATTTTTCGTTTGCTAGTAGTCTATTTCTTCATGAGTAGTTGTGCATCAGAATGTTTTTTTATACAATGTCATCAAATCTGCTCACCCTATTATTTATACTTTTATATTTAAAACTTTGTTGTATTTATTCAGTTTCATTTGTCTGTTTTCTTACATCAATGAATTACAAAAAATCACCCTTTCAGACTGGATTTGAAGTACAGTGTCTACGAGCCCCGGCTAGAAATGCTGAGCAGTCGAACGCTGTCTGCCTATTCCATCACCCCTGACAACTATCCGATTCCCGCATACCGATTGGCCGTCTATCAGGAGGAAGTGATTCGCTGGATATGTGAGTTTGTGCATACGGGCCAAAGGACCGAGAACCCAAATAGGTAAGCAATCTTATTCCCCACTCCACCTATTTCCTCTCAATTTTTCTGCGTGTATTATGACTTTCAGGCACTGCTTTGTTACATACTTGAATCTTACTTAGTTTTTTAGATTATTATGTGTTTTGATTTATTATTAGATTAGTCTAATTATATTGATTTTTGTAGTTTAGTATGTTCAAAACGACTTGCCTAGAAAATAACTTTCCTGTTAAATAAATAACAAACGATCAATTTGAATAAATACAAATTATAATATTCTACTTTGTACTATAAAAGCATTTGTTGAAATATGGATTTTTAAAAAAAAATAACATTTACAAATTACCAAAGAAAATTGCCACAATTTTCTCTAGAATATTAATTTTTATTTAGTCTTTGGTACTTGGGATACTGCCTATGAAATGAAAAACCTTAGTTTCATCTATAACTCAGTCAAGTTGTGTTCACTCTAATCATTCAGGTTAATCTCTAGCAACATTTTCTTCCTTTTCCTTTCAATATTAAAGCTTATTAATTTACGTCAAAACGTCGTTTCAGTAATTAATGGGTTGGCAACCTTTCTAAATATTGCAATCCTTAAAATAAGGAAAACTAGTTCTACAATTTCAACCTCCTGAAAAGAGATTTTGAGCCGCAAGAAGGCTGTGACTTATAATCGTCCAATTAAAGTGAAAATTGGGATATATTAGTTTCTTGAGATCATTTTATTAAACAGAATGAAATTATATTATAATATTGTATTTCATATTGATAATGTCTTCAAGTGTATCGTCATGATATATTTGCAATCTTCAATTGTCTCCTTTGACACCTCTTTCTCAACCATTTTTTCTTCTCTTACAATCTGTCTCTTTCATTGTGTGGTTCTTTAACTCCAACTTGTAGATATCAAAGACGACAGGCTGTAGTTACCCAGAACATTCATGAGGTGTCTGCCTCCTCATTTTATGTCAGGTATTGTATTTCCCTCCACCCCCCCCCCCCCGACTCTCATTTCCTTTGTCTCCATGCCATCTTTTCTATCCTCTCGCGTTTCGCAAGCTTTTAAAGAATCATTTCTGCTACTTCTACCATTAATGCTAGTGTTTCACAAATATTCTTCGACATACTTGAATATAATTATTGACATACTCATCATAATCTAGCTGGTGAAAGTTTGTAATGGGTCGTATTTATAAATTTCTTTTCAGTGTTTTTGTGGAAATGTCTTATTAAATCTTTTTTTAAATATTATAAAGCTTAGATCTTTTGAGTACGGCCCATTATTTTGGATTTAGCATGTTTTATGGTGCGAGAGAAAAGAAAACCTTTAATAATACAGATTTGCGTTGTGTGTTTTTGGTTTAAACATAGTTTCTTTTTTTTGAAGAATCGTATTTAACAAAAGTTTGAATAAACCGCTTCTTATCTGACAACACCCTTCTTGATCAATCTTCATTAATTTATTTTTGCATTACAATATAACATTTGTTTAGCTTTTCATCATGGTACTCCATCTATACGTGCAGTGTACCTACCCGATTATGCTATTTTGATTTATATGAATTAAAGCTTATTATCAATCATTAATTATTGTTTGTCTTAATATGTGTGAATTGAAGTATTTTAAAATGTTTTTTTTGCACAGTCCGAAGCACCACATATCAATTATTAAAGGCGACATTCCCAACGCCGGTTAGGCTATGGTTGTAATTTTGATGAGCACTTTATTTGTTGATTGATAAGCGACCATACGTAGTAAATACTTGATCAATTATGTATTTTGAATATCTTGTATGTCTTATTTCTTAATTTGTTTAATATTGTTTTTTCTAATTATAAGTCCGGTCTGATTGTAAATTAAAGAATTTACCTTGTAATATAGTCCTTACTAAAAGCAGGTTATGCATTCTAAGTCTGTATAATTTCGTTAGATTTCATAATCTCATTGGATTTGGTGCATGTTTTTGTATCTTTCAAATATTGCTCCATCGTTTGACATTGAATCGATCTATTTTACTCTTTCTAAAACAAAATCACTGTTTGCATCCGAAAAGTATTTCATCTGTCTTTTATCTTGATGGTGTTTCCACAGGACGGGAGTATTTTATATTTTGTTTATTAAGTTCTAGTTTTATCGTCTCATTGCGCATGTCTCATTATTCATACCATTCCCACTTTAATCGATATTTATACGCTTGGTAAATGGCCTTTCTATAATTATATAAATTGTTTTTTTAATGTACTTATGTTTAGGTGAGTGTGAAATTTAAAAAAATCTATATTGTCTATTTATTAACAAATGAATTAATTGATTGCAATTTTGATAATTTCTTTGTTCAACAATAATTTTTAAAGAAATATGATAAAAAATGTTAATTTTAGCGAAATATATTTTAATATTGTTGCACATTTTTGAATTTGATATATAGTTCTCATTTCTCTATCAGACTAAATCCGTCAGATCTGAGTACACACTCTCGGACCAGCGTCCAATCAGATGGACAAACGTCATCACTAGGTATTGATTCGACGAGTGGAGTGTCTTCAGTTTCGTCTCTTCGTCATCCTTCGGGCACGGGATCTAGCATAGTAGATTCGACGAACAGCTCCCCGCAGCACTGCAGTATGCAACTCTATGAGTCGGGCGATGAGACTGGAAGTTCAGGGGTTGGTAGTGGATTGATGCAGAGTTCGGGTACTCTAACCAGACCTAGCTTAGGTTCTCTAGTGGGGGTGGGCCAGCATGGAGGGGATTCGGCGTTGGTGAACTTTGACAATCCTGAATTGGAGTATTCTATTGAAATGGTAAGGGACTTTGTCTCCAAAGGAAATATTAAATACATAATGACGTTTTGATTCAATTGTCTGCTCTATTTTTGAATTGTAGAATTATTTAAATTTTATGAAAGTCAACTATTTATTGATTTGTTAATTTTGAGTATTTTGGCATATTTAAGAATAAATCTGTTTATAGATTTAATAATGATTAATTGATAGCAAACAATAATTTCTGGGCGTAGTTTCTCGAAACTCACGTAGACGTAAGTTATAAACTTACCAGAAAGCGCGTTTCTCGAAACTCTCGCTAACTTACGCGTGGACTAAAAATAGCAACACGCTGGTAAATCGCTACTTTTCAGGCAAAAGAGTGTTTCTCGAAGCTTTTGCAGGTTGTAATACGTCGTAAGTGCTTTTGGCATTTTATCTTTGTCTTAATCCTGCAGTTTATTTAACCAGAAGTTGATCTCTTGATGGGTTTATAATGTTTCGTTTTCTTTTGGACCATATATTAAAATAATTATTATGTTTTAAAAAGCTGTTAGATTTAATTATAAAAATAGCCTAATTTCTAAAGCGGTTGGAGTTAGGTACAAACAGCTCGAGATAAACTTATTTATTGATTATTTGTTCCGATAAGTTATTGTTTTTTAAATCGATAATCTCGATAGATAATATGTTTTTTTTATTGAGAATTATTCTCATCATTAGAACTGTTTAATATACATAATATAGGTCATTTCGAATAATGTGCACATTTTAGGTTTAGTTAGTGAGGCTATTTGGTCATAATAATGGTAATTTTAAGTGAAGATTTATTGATTTATCATACAATCTTATTGTCATTAAAACATAGACAACAAATATTAATACAGACAACAATAAAATATATATAATATACTAGTGGGGTGTAGAGTACTCGACTCATTTCTCTTCTTTTATTGTGTGTGACATTCTTTTAACACATTTTTTGGTTCAAAAATCATTGAAATCGGTCAAAAACTAACAAACAAATAACTGTAAATAAATAACTAAGAAACATCAAACAACAGACATTAAACTTCATACAACAAACATAAAACACAAAATCTTATTAAACTATAAAATCTAAAAATTAAAAACTAAAATCTACGCTTTTTGACAAAATTATATATATAAAGTAATAATATTAATTAGATTATTTTGTGTTTATAAATATTTGTAATAGTAATATTATATAATATCTTAATTCCTGTTCGTATTTATTTTTATTTACATAAATAATAGTATTAATAAATATAAATAATAGTAAAAAAAAATTATTTTTCAAATAAAAAAAAATATTAATTATAAACTAAATGTTTAAGGATATAATATTTTAATATTTTATATTAGAATGAGTCATTTGAATTTATAATATTTGCAAAAAAAATCTTTTTTCATTAAAAATATGCATCAAAAATGATAATTCCAATGAATAAAATATTTCTTATTTATTGTTATTTACGATGAATAAAAAGTTCTGATTATAATTAATATTCTTATTGTACTTTTTTTGTCCTATTATTAATAGCAGCGCTCTGATTTATATAACTGCAAGTTTTATATTTTACACAATACATAAATTAATAAGGCTAATAATAAGGATAACCATTATTTAAGTAAGCGTTTAGTGAAATTCCTTCATTAAAGCATTAAAAGACACTTATCCCACATATTCAATATCCGATAGACAAGGTAAACATTTCTGAGTAAACCAATGATGTATTTGTCGCCAATTGCAAACGTACATCTTACGAGTGATCAGCTTTTCGAAAAACATTCATCATAATGGTATAATAAGGATAAGTTTGCAACTCGTGTGCTGCGATTTGCGTGAGCTTCGAGAAACGGCCCCCTGGACTTCAAGCAATTTGTATTTAATCAATAAATAGGTCGATTAATATTTTTTTATAAAACTTGAGTTATTTCAACGAAGCTTCATAAAAATGGTGTCATTTATGAACAGAGAATAACCCATTGACCACGAACTTTGTTTATATTACAATTTAACAATTGAGTAATATATGAAACGAATTTGACTGTTATGCCCTGAATTCACGTTTTGCATTATTGACATATTTCACGACAATGCTAAAGCTTATTCATCGTCCATATTGATTCAATCAATCAAATAACGCCATCACTTCTAACTGTGGCCAAAATTGACCCTGAAATTCTTCAATATTTTCTAAATTCAATTCGTTGCAGCGATTTCCATTGAAATAGTTTTTTTTAAAGTTACTTATAATATTATTATGTTATGTTGAAATATATAATATTGTGCAATTTTGAAATAATGTATAAAGCAATTCCATATTAATTGATATTTTATAGTGAGCATGCAAGTTACGAAAATTATGGCTAAATAATAGAACATATTATTCTTCACTGTTTCTACAATAATTTATCTGGTCTGTCATTAAAATTGTTAAAAAATTTCCAACTTTTCTTTTGGCATATATAGTGGGTAATAAATATACTTTTGGTGTAAACTATGGTCACTAGTTTTTCTACAAATAATAACTGAATTCCGATTTGTTGTTCCGATTTGTTTCTAACGAACGTTTATTGATTTCAGTGGGAGATTGTACGTCACGTGATCTATCTTTCTCGTGAGAATATCAATTTACTGCATGAAATCTTGCGGCACTCTTTCATGTTACCGATGGATCGATACAAGGCTTATCTGTGTGTTGTTCTCGTATATCGATCCTGGATTTTGGTGAGATTAAGCTTATTAACATTATCATTGTGAACGTATAACTCACACGAATAATACAGACTTATTCAAATTTTAGTTATTGAATTTTCCTTACTTTAGATTGCCTATCTAGATGTTCGATATAAATCACAATATCTATGACTAAGAAATGATAGTTAGAATTTGACGTTCTCAAAATGGTTTGATTGGATAACATTATTTCAAAATGTTTATTTTCTGGTGGACCGAACGATAAATGTAACGTAACATAAGTTGCGATTTTAAATATTGTTATATTCCTTATATTGTTACACACTAATTCCTCTAAATAGTGTGATCCAGCATATTGTACCACCGTAATGAAACCTTGCGGAAAACCAATCTGATATAATCTTATTTAGAGTTGTATGAATAACGGATTATTGTATATTTTTCTTGCTAATATTGTTTCTAATAGTTACATGCTTGTTATGTTTATTGCATCCACGCTGTTTAGCAATATCGAAATGTATTTTTGTAATTGTAAGCTACGTATTTTAGTTTTGTTAACCTTATCGATCTAGAAGTGATTACGTTTAAAGGAATTTTGTTCATAGAACACATTTCAAAAAGTCTTTATTGACTTTACTGCTTCTACCATTGTATTGATATATATCTGGAGGTCGGGACATCTATTGTTCATTAACCATTTCAACCCGTGGTGGCCAGACTGACTTGTCATGACAATTCCTTCATCTAATGGAATTAATGCTATTTTATTAAGGATTGTTTACAGCGTTTCATTTCAACTTGTTTTGTAATTTGTGTATTATTACTAGTACATAGTGGCTAGTACAAATAGCCAGGTATGGGTGCTATCTAAGTGCTACAATATATAATGATTTATAACTCACAATAGGTTTTCACATTTTATTATAGCCAGGATGTGAATAATTGTAGTTCAAAGGATTTATCATTAAGTATATGAACAAATGACCATCACTTAGTTATTGTCGGAATGTAATACAGTTTAGAGATGATAGATATTTCTTTATGAGATATGTAGAGAGACGTTTTGTTTACAATGTGTGTCGGCTAATTAATTATATCAGTCAGTCTGTTTCTTAACTGGGACTGAATTACTCCTGCGAGATGAGAGGTACTACTCTAGTAAGATACTCAAGCTAGGCCATAATAATCGACAGACACAAGCAATAACATATTTAGTATGGTCAACAGGTAATAGAAGCTCACAAAAGTTTTAAACAAATTTATCGTGTTTGCAAATTGAGACAGGTTGTCTGGTATTGGCAAAATAATTTAATGCATTGTGAATATGACTGTAGAGTAGGTCAAAACAAAATATTTGCTTATTAGAAAAAAATGTTAGTAATATTTTCTCTTGATTGTGGACACGGCAATTAGTTTCACATAAACTTAGTACAAGACAGAATTTATTTTTACAACTCCATAAAACTAATGCAATTGTCATGGCAAGACAGTCTTGCCACCCGGCTTCAAATGGTTTAACTAGATATGAATATAAAACCGCTTTTACTGTGTGTGTTTTTACTTAACTTTTTTATAACACTTTGTTTTTATTGTTTATCTGTTTGGATTATCTCATTTTTATAACATAATAGGATTTGAGAATGTTGTGCACAACTATTTTTTTGTAAGGAAAATGTTGATATCAAAAATATCGAACTAGCAAACCTGCATCATAATATCAAATGGTCGCATCTCTTTTATTTAGAACAAACACTGTCGGCCGATTTTCATGCAGGAACCCGATCCGGTGGTCACCAATCATCAGTTAAAGGTGAAATTCAGTGTTCTTTTCTGTTTTCTAGAGCGGTTGGAACAAGTTATGTTATAAAAATGTTAAAGATTATACCTTAATACCTCCAAAATTAATTGAACAATATTTACACTCGTTTTTATATCGATCCATTGCCGCTCGTAAGCCCGGTCTCTGCTTAATGCCTTTCCAGGCAGAGGGAACATCAAGGTCAACCTCCCCCTGTCCGAAAACTGGCTCTCAAACACCCACCACACCATCAACAGATAAATCACATTCAGTAACCACCTCCTCGTCACTGGATGCTGCCTCCACCACGACAAGTATGGATCTTCGAGGTGGACTACAGAGGACTCTACAAGTAAGCGACCGTTTGATAAACTGAGTGCACAACACTCTGTAAACCTGTTGCATTGTCTTCCTCAACTACAGGTGATCTACTGCAACGCCTCTCATGTCTTCCTGCAACGCTGCCCCCTACCTTCGGCCTCTGCAGCGTCCAATAGTGGACTGCCCTTCATCAGCGGAGCGGCAGCAAGTCGCCAGTCGTCCGACTTTCTGGCTAAACAGGTGGAGCTCTGCGGTCGAGTCATGGTGGGCATCTATCGCCACTCGATTAACCATGAAGTCCGAGAATTGACTGTCGATTCCTGGTAAACAACCCGACATGTTTTGTGTTCTTTTAAATTGAAATTTGCCACAATATATTCAAGTGTGTTCTTCAAATGAATTAATTAATCTGGTGTCAGTGTTTGGTAGTGTTTTTCCTGTTATATCTTTACTACTGCAGCACTTACTGAATGTTGTATTCACTCCACTATAGGGAGCAACTACTCAACGTTCTACTACACATCATTTGGGACGTTCTTTCCAACATATCCCCCAAAGACAAGCTAGAGAAGCACTGGGTGTCGTCAGGGCAACTGGTTGGTTCCCTCTTCCAGGTGAGTATTTATTCTTTTGTGAGTGCGGTTTCTGGTCGATACCGTCTCACTGTTTGTGCAAATTATGTCTACTCCGGAATACTATAATGATTGTTGCATATTTTGTCTTTAAAATATTCTTACGTATTAATTTATTGACATTTGTACACAATATTATCAACAGGTTTGTTTAACTTTGAGGGGTGTAATCAAATCTAAACTATTTTTAAATTTGATTTTATAGCCTATAAAATGATATCAATGATATTGGAGCAGACGTTAACAGGACATCTGCGATAACTTTTATAGTTGTAAATCTGTATTTGTTTGTATTAAAATGTATTAACTTGCTTGTATATTCTAATCTATCAAGTTGTTATATTAATTCTGATTTGAAACATTTTGAATTATATTTTTAAAATAAATTGCGTTTTAATCATTTAGTAAGATTCCTATCTCCATCTTCTTTTCATCCTTCTCTCTCCCCTCTCTCTCTCCCTCCCCTCTCTCTCCCTCCCCTCTCTCTCTCCTTTCTCTCTTCTTTCCTTTCTCTCTCTCTCTCCTCTCCTCTCTCCCCTCTCTCTCTCCTCTCCTCTCTCCCCTCTCTCTCCTCTCCTCTCTCCCCTCTCTCTCCTCTCTCCCTCCCCTCTCTCCCTCCCCTCTCTCCCCTCTCTCTCCTCTCTCCCTCCCCT
>JAUZNC010057743.1:0-12347 GCA_034780395.1 Vannuccia rotundouncinata | reverse complement strand
ATTCTCCATATGTAATATAGTAACCTTCGTCATTAAAATTATTGAAATCGGTTACTGTCTTGGTAAAAATAATGGAATTGTTAAAAATAAAGGCAATTTTTTTTTTTGTGGGAGGGGGTAGGTGGCAAAAATTCTTTTTTGATGAAGGAGGCGGGGGGGAGGTGTTGGACAAATTTTTATCTGGTGGGGGGTGAGTGTTGGCAAAAAAATTTTTAGGGGGGTGGTGATCTATTTTTTATTAGCTTGTTGTTGTTATAGCCAATAGGGTCTACTTTTGCAAAAGAAATTAGATTTACGTACACCTCAGAAAAATGTGGAAATGAGTCTAAAAACATAGGTGGAAAAAACTTTAAAAATATTAATTTGAAGTACGCAGGATTCGCCTATAGCAAACATTCGTCTATGTCAAGGTTTTTCAAATGTCCCGAATTTTTCCATATCTTTTATATATTATTTGAGTTTGCTTATATCGAATTCGTCTATATCGAGGTGTTTTTTTGTCTAGCCTGCTGTTTGTTAATCTATATCAAAGTTTTGTATCGATCAAGCACAGACAAGCGCAAAATTGATGCTTCAGGTATACGAATCACAATGTACCTATATATATATATCTTTCTACCCACTCATTAAATTATTCTATTTATGTGTTGTTGTAATATTCCTAGCCTGCAATATTGATTTATCTGTTAGTGGAGTACCCCGCCGTAATAGGGTTATGGTAGCTGTTATTTATTAAATAACACAATCAGAGAAGCTATATTGGTATGATGAAAAAATTGAAAAGCTTTGTAAAATCTGTTGACAGTGAAGGGACAATGTTCGCTAAACTCGACTCTGTTGAGACGAAAATACATGACTTGGTTTTGCCAAGGCAGAATAAAAAATCTATTCTTTGCTATTTTAAACGCAAATAGCTTATCTGAAATGGTTAAATTATTGGTTGAACTGTCTACTCAAACAGAAAAATCGGAAGATACCTAAAATTAACCAGAATGAATAATTATCTGCAATATATTAAAGACACTATCTATATAAATTTGATCTCAGCCTTGGACACGAGCAAATATGACAACAATTACCTCTTTTAAATATGTATGCAACCTCGTTTAAGACACAATTAGAAAGTTTGTTACAGACACAACGTAGTATATAGTTACGTAAGTACATAGTGAACACGTTTTATAAACTGATTCTGACAATTATTTAGTCACCAAATATATCCCAACCTTAAATCGGCGCATGAAGATATTCCACTTGAGACGGGCTCGCTCTTGAGGTGTGAGAGCCACCAGCTGATTCACTGAGTATCCAAGAAACTGTTCCATCACACTGCCTGCCAGATTGCACTTGAAAAGGGTGCCTGTATGGTCCGATAAATGTACCACTGTTCCATACTCCATCTATTATGCAGTAATAAAGTTGCATTCAATGTATTATTCAGTAAAATCAAAAACTATTCTTGATTTCATGTCACCAGGAAAAAATACCAATAACGGTAATAGATTAATGATTTTGAGATTTTAAATATATTTTGTAAAATTAATTGGATAAATATAATCAGCAATCTTGACTTGTAAAAATGTCGAAATTTTTCCAGTAATTGTCAAGTTTTCAAGTAAAAAACGAGGCAAAGAAACCTCTTGTAAACCAGGCCGGTCCTCATGTGTGACATCTCGGCCGACCATTGGACAGTCTGCGGTGGTGCAAACACCCTGTGTTGACTGCACTTTTCGTCTGCAATTCGAACAGCGAATCACAGAAAAGCTGGACACGTCATCAGAGTCAATCGATAACCGTGTCAACATGGCGAATACTATGCCATAGCCAGCCTCAGCTATAGAGAATAGAATAATAAATAGATCCTTTAGTAGGTACATAGAGTAGCAGTGTCGGAATCCATTCTATAATAGGCTTATGTTAGCAGGTCATTGCTCTATATCTTTATAAATATATACAACGACCTCACTCTAATTAGAGGATATAATCAAATTTGTGGTGAGCTGACCATCGATAATAAATTATTTTGTTTTCTTAAATACTTTGTGTGTAAAATTGTTTATTAGTTAAAAGGAGGTCGTACAAAATATACAATTTATAAATAATGTATTCATTCATGAGGGAATGGGCGAATCAAACAAACAGTTTCTAAGAATTCATTTTACGATTTACGTCCGTGAATATTTAATCAGTTTTTAAAAATAGTTTGTACCTACCTTGTCTGGTCTTTATTCCCTGTATGGTTACCACAGTGTGAATACTTGACAGTGGGACATCAGGGGTCTGGAAAGTAGAACACGTACAAAATTACTTTCTCAGTCCGCTAAGAAAGACAAAAGTTATTTTTAGATGGCCACTAATAACACATTAGTCAAACTAAATTTAATTTGGTCAAAGAAACAATGTATCATTTTTGTCAATTATCAATTTGAAGCCAACCGTTCTAAAATAAAGCCAACTTTTAACATTGCCAAAAGCAAAACGATAGAATAGATTTTATAGTAATTTCTATACGATGTCTACTTTACAATGATCAGCATTTACTTTATCAATCATATATGGTTCATACGAATATATCTGAATAGTCTTTCAACACTTTTTAGAATATTATAGAATTTTACACATTGATAAAAATAAACAGAAAAATTTTGCACTGTCAATTTCTAAAACAATAAAAATAATGAAGGTAAAAATTATTCTATTTCAAAATTCAAGGCTTTACAAGACAATGAACCATGTCAATGTTTTTCAGTAGGTAATAAGCCCCACCTGTTGGCCGCCAATAGCTGCGTAGTTATTTCCAAGCACGGCAGGATTAGCAATGGCTTCGGCCTGAGCATACTGATGCAGCCGGAAGGTCTCTGGAGTGTCTGGATTCACAATTATCACCGTACGACTGTCAGCTGAGCCCACAACTCCTCTGCGGAAAGTGTCGTACTTAATGCGACAGTCTACGATCGATAATGTAGTCACCTATAAAGAAACGAAACAACAAAGTAAAATATCCAATTTGAAAGTGGAGCTACAATTTGTCAAAACGAAAAAATGAAAATATGCTTATTTTGAATATCGAACTCGTGCAGATATAGTATTCTGTTACCTTGGCAATCCACATTGTAGTGGCCTGACGAATCCACTCCTCATCCCACAGGACGAGCGGAAAAGAAGCGCAGGTCTCGTCGAACAGCAACACTTCACATCGGTGCAGTACACGTCGTCCAGTACCGGCCGATGCTGCCGCCGAAGAGAGGAGATCTCGCGGTTCTCCAATCTCCTTCACTGCGGCAAAAAAAGTCACGTGTTCAGCCGGTGCCCCATTGGCCGTTGATAACGACGAGGCTGTTTGTGATTGGCTCGAGACTCCAGCCAATCGGGTGTGAGCATACTGGACTATTTGTCCTATTGTTACATGCTCTGAGGGGGGGAAAGTCAACGATGACTGGAAGAAGAAGCAGTTTATACTTTGTTTGTAGAAATGTTGTCAAATAATATAACACATTTACAGCAGAAATAAATACTGTGATGAGTAATTTTGGTAGATAAAATATATATATAACAATATATTTAATATTAGAATTTGAAGCTTTCCTCATTATATCAGAATATCAATATAATTTGAAGGTAAATTTGAATATATTATCACCTGAAGCGAAGCATAAAAATCGCGATCTCTTCCAGTATATTGTTGGACTGTGCTGTGACGATCATTTATCGACAAACAAACAAGTGAGGGAGTCTGTACATGACACCGCTCTCCGTACGATCCATCTTGTTTGCATTGGACTGTGACATTCGTTACCATTACGACATCACCTAAGATAAGCAAATTAGTGTAAATTAATTGATGTACTACTTTGCATTGCTAAGTAGTATAGGTAATTATTATATTATTACTATTAATCAATAATAAAAAGCAAAGATTTCAAGTGTTCAGAACAAAAATTTTTTCAATAAATATATGTATCAATATGATAAAAAGTACGTAGTAGTACTTATCATATTTATTACGAGTAAAACGCAACTGAATAGACTGCTGTTTTACATTATCGAACACTTATGTAAAGGAAGACATCGACTCAAAAACTTGGAACCACCCAAATGACAACGGCAAATTCGAACTTTTATTGCTAGAAATCAAATACCACAATACCCGGCAGTTACTTATAGGCACATTATACCACCCACCGAAACCAACATACAATACGCAAGAAATATTTCTCTTCATGGAAACAAACATCTCAACAATCCGTCAAAATTTCCCCAATGCTGAAATTTTTGTTGCAGGAGATTTTAACCAACTCCCCAAAGAAACTTTCATTGAATTAACCGGATTAACCCCCATCGTACAACAACCAACTAGACTCACAAATCACCTCGATCAAATTTACACTACCATAGCATATAAACATGTCAAAGTTATCGAACCAATCCCCAAAACGACCACAAAACTGTCATTGCCTTTAACGAATATCCAACGTTAAACTCAGAAAGACAAAGAATACCATAACATACAGACCAAGCACTCCACAACAAAGAGCAAACTTTATTCGAAAACCTCCATCTGATAGACACTAAAATCCAAGATACGTACCTTCAAACTGCCTACAACAAATTTCAAGAAAATACACAGGAAATACTCAATAATTTTTTCCCAATGCGTAAAACAACAACCACCTCTCGAGATCCAATTTTTATAACCCCTACTATTTAACACCTACTTAGAAAGAAAAACAACCTAATACGGAAAGAAAAAACTCAGAAGGCAAACGCAATCTCTCTG
Source organism: Vannuccia rotundouncinata (assembly GCA_034780395.1). NCBI lineage: Eukaryota > Metazoa > Platyhelminthes > Proseriata > Coelogynoporidae > Vannuccia > Vannuccia rotundouncinata. The sequence goes on along the minus strand of JAUZNC010057743.1, from coordinate 7,570 downwards.
AAAATACGGAAAGCTATAATTTATAAAAATAACACCCTACTTCAAGACATTAGCTACCATACTAATCCTCAAAAAATGTGGCGCAAAATCAAAACTCTATTTGTCAAAACTCAAACTGACCAACCAAACACGTTAACGTCCGAGGTCATCAACCAGTACTATGCAAATAGCTCAACAGACAAAGGCTCCAAAGACCCACAAAACAAACAATCGCCTATAGACCAACAACTTTATTCACTGCAATCAGAAGTTTTCAAAGCACTCAAACAAATCAAAAGAACAGCGGCAGGTCCTGACCATCTTCCATGGTGGTTTCTCAAACTAGCTACACCCATTCTAACCCAGCCACTAACTTACTTGATTAATCTCTCTTTGGCCACCTCCACAGTACCAACACAATGGAAACAAGCATGCATCACCCCAATTCAAAAGACAACCAAGCCAACTAACCCTGCAGACTACAGACCAATTTCAATAACCCCAATCTTATCACGCCTCTTCGAGAAATTAATCATCAGAAAAATTATACTCTTAACTGTAAGTAAAATAGAATACCCGCTCAGCCTGAAGAACCAGTACACCTTCCTACCAACAGGCAGCACAACAGGAGCACTCGTGCAATGATTCATTACATAACATCTATTCTTGATACCGAAAGTACGGTCATCACAATTGCTCTTGACTTCTCAAAAGCGTTTGATACAGTCAGGCACTCAACTCTTGCATACAAAGCGTCAAAATTTTCACTTCAAGACAATGAATAAAATTGGATCATCAATTACCTGCAAAATCATCAACACTGTACCAGATATAAAGAAACCACATCGACATACAGAACCATTAACTCCAGTGTAATCCAAGGCTCTGTAAAGAAAACATACTGATCAAATATACTGACGACATCTACTAAATAATGCCGGGAACAAATCACAAGAAAAGAAAAGACGAATTTAACAACATTAAAGAATGGGCAAAAGAAAATAACTTGACGCTGAATGAAAAAAAGTCGGTAGAAATAATCTTCACCAGACCACACACATCCGAAAAATACCCCTATTTCAGAACATCACAAGAAAGACTGAAATCAAAGTGCTTGGAGTCACTCTCAATTCAAAACTATCTTTCACCACGGCCGCATATCTCAAACACCATTGCATCCTGCACAAACTCTACTACATAAAATCATTGCGGTTACACGGACTATTCTCTGAAAACCTTCATCACATTTTCCAAACGCCCATAATCCCTAAATTAACCTATGCAGCACAAGCCTGGTGGGGTTTTACAACTGGCCAAGAACGAGATAGACTCGACAAGTTTATTGCACGAGCTAAAAAATGGGGCTACTGTAAAAATGACAAAAACACAATAACAGCACGAACCATAATATATGAATTCAAACTATTCAACAAGATAAAAACAATAAAGATCATAAACTCAACTATCTTCTACCTGAAACCAAAAACACCAAATATTTTCTACGTAACTCTTCCTACCATATCCGTGCTGCCGAAAGATATGACCTAAAAAACTTCATCACAAGAATGATTAATGCCCCCAGCAATAAATTCCTTGTTATTTTCCTACTGAACGATTATCTGTATTTTTTAGAATAAATTCTTACAATTTACTCCATTGTACAAATTCTTCTTTTCTCCGAACAAACTGCGTTCTGTCAGTTGATTTTTATAAAAAATATACATTACTATTATTTGTACACACAATATGAGAACTTACCAATGTGGAATGAATTGGAAACTCTCTTAGCACCGTCTACTCCGCCCCAACAAGTGATGTTTACGAGGTCATGTAGTGAGTCTCTCAGTGTGAAGGTGAATACACTACGTTGTTGCAACTCACCCTGATTAGACTTGATTTGTCGCTGTCTGGGCGTCTCTTTTGAGAGAACCAGGCCGGCCACTGTCACACCGGTCTGTCCGTGTGTCAGACTTCCCAACGCGATGCGACTGGAACTGTTCATTTGTTGATAACTATTGTTGGAGCTTTTCTCTTGCTGGAGCCAAGCCATTCTACCCTTGGAGGTCACTAAAATCAACAACCGCAAATTACTGTAATCTGTTTGAATTTTATCAAGTCTTATCCCAAGATATTAATAATCGGCAACGTTTACAATTTAATATAGTTTAATAAAATTTAATGAGAAAATTTTTACAGATTTTACATGCTATGGCAAGAATAGAATTTATTGTAATTAATAGCAATTTGCGTCAGAGGAACTCAATTTTTTGAAATTATTTTAACATACCTCACCAAAGTGACTACGCTTTTTCCTTGCAGAATTCCAGGTCCTTTAAGACCATGATAAATGCATAATTAATGGACGTACTATTAAACCTAAATATAAAATTATTCCTAAAATTAATTTTAAAAAAATCTATGTTTTAATTTCTAAAATGTAAAATTGTTTTTTTTAGTAGCCATGGGAGGCCCATAAATCCCAAATAGTATATCACTAATTTTATACAATAAAATTTTAATAAATTAGGACTAAATTTTTATAAAAATAATCAATTAAATTTAGAAATTCATTAATTATTCCGTAATAATGCAAACACAACAAAAAAATAATAAAATAAAAAATTGACAAATAACAAGTATTTATTGGAATAAATTTAAGGAGCAACAACTATTAAGAACACACAAATTTAGACATAGAACCAGATTTACATGTGAAATTATAGTAAAAATAATTATATAAAGTTTTAACTTGACTATAATTGCAATATCCTAGTAATATTAACTACTATGAAAATTATTTTCCAATAGACAGAATCACACTTTGTAGAAATAACGCTAACCCCAAATAATAAGCAATACACTGAAATCGATAAATGTAGAGGCAGAATGAAAGTGATTCAGTGTGCAATTAATGTGTACGAAAACACAACTTGTTGTCCGTGAGCTTTCATTTATTTAGGATTTCAACTCGCACAAGTACGGAACTGTAATAAGATCACCCACTGCAGCCATCGATTTGGGGGCATTTGCAGCGAAGACTTTCTTGGCAACCTGAAATAAATAGAGTCAAATTGGAATATACTACTTGTATTTTAAAAAGTAGTAATCTATAAATTAGAAAATAATTCAATAAAAAAAAGAATAAATACTAAAATCACCAACCTGGTTGACTTGATTAAGAGTGACTTTGTCGAGCTCAGTGATGATTTCAGCTGGGGTCAGTGCCTTGCCTGTATGGGACAACTGAGCCGCTACATCGTGTAAAAGAGCTGTTGAGGATTCCCCAGACATCAGAATGTCTGCCTTCAGATGAATTCTAACAAAAATGATATACAGTACCGATGGTTAGAACAATTAGTGGCAGACAGTACTAAAACAAAAGAAACAATTTGATTACTCACTTCGCCTTGTCAAAGTCTTCCTGTTGCAAACCACCAGAGCCAACCTTCATCACCTCAGCATGCAGACTCTTGACAATAGAACCCATCTTTCCAGGATCACCCACGATTTCGAAGCCGATCAGACTTGAGTCCTTGTAGACGAGATTGATGCCTGCTGCGGACGAGGTATCCTCCTCTCCCATAGCCCGGCCAAGACGACCCAGTCCACTACCCCACCTGACACGTTCTCCGGGGGGACCACCAAGGGCACGGGACAGCACCGCTTGACTAAGAGAGTCAGACAAAGTGTTTCCAGCCACTCCCTCCCAGGCTATGCAGCAGTGGGTCGCCGGAAGAGGAATGTCACGACGAAGTTCACCTCCAAAGAATTTGGATGGAGCAGCCTTATAGTCACTGGACGGTTTGACTGCGAAAGATTCAGCCGTCTCAACAAGGAAATCATGCGGCACTCCCGCCCCCACCAGAGTGAGACTGTTGGCAGTCAAGTGACTGTCGCAGAAGGCCTGCAGAGATTCCAGCGAGTGATAGCCGATTGAATAAGCAGGAGAGAAAAGCGAACGGCCCAGAGTCGTGTCATGATAAGAGGCCTCATGGAGGAGCTCAATCAACACTGAATCGATAGAATTGAGAGTCAATTTGTAGGCCAATACTTTAATTAAATAAATTTAGAACAAGGCTCAATACTTACGCTTATCAAACTTTCTTCTGTTGAGAAGTTCCAAGTCATGTCGCATGTACTTATAGGCAACATCGGAAAGCTCCCAATTGTAGAAGAGGGGCTTCGTACTAGTGGCAGCCATCAGTTTGGTGGCTTCATGGATGTAATTGGGAGCACACTCCACTGTGTAAATCAGGTGTTCACGGGTGGTCGAACACCTATTGGTAAGAATTTTGACAAATGAATGAAAATCAGCACTCAAATTACTTAAACAAATATATATGTATTCTTAATGTAAAAGAATTTAGTAAACTAGTAGATACATAAATATATGATTTATAAGTTACTTAAATCATTTCATAAACACATAAATAGTATAATGTATAGATTAGAAATATTTGCTTTGAACAACAACGTACTGTAATCCTGCTCCCATCTGCTGCAAAGTTCGTGTAAGTCCAAACTGAGAAAAGTCCTCAGTAGCCAGGCCACACGATCGTCGCAACAAATGAGTTATACCACGGTTAGCATGACTCTCGTGCCGACTGCCAGCTTGAAAAATAGCCGAAACTCGAGCAAATGGTGTGGTCCCTGCAACACTGGCTACAGTGATTCCTCCAGGCAGTTTCTCCGCACGAACTGACTCCCCCATACGTACAGCTGGAACAGAAGCAACAGCTCCCTGTGGCTTGGTTGCTGTGGCATGACTGCTCAGGGAAGCACAGCCCTATATAACAACATATATAATCACAATCTTTACATTGAATATAATATATATATATATACTCCATATAAATTGATTACAGCAGATAATATTTCAAGAATATCAAATTTCAGGTAAAAAATGTATTGTGTAATCAAGTGGATTGTCATTCACTAACATTACATTGAAAATGGTAAAAGAAAAGTATTCACAATATACAATAATAAACCTTTATAATTTAACCAAATCAGTCATGTCCTGTGGATTTATGTTCAATTATTATATTTCTAATTCTAAATATATAAGTCTTAAAAAAAGACCAATAATGATAGAAAAAGAAAAATAACTAAGAGTAATTTAGAACAGTTGTGTAAAATTGTTAGCTAATGAAAATGAATTATTCTGGAAAATCCATATGGCATCAATTGTGAGATTATTTATTCCAGCAAATATTAAATTTAATTGAAATAATAACTTACACAGCAAAACAAAATATTATACAGTCTAATAAAAATTATATGAAACTAACATTATCCTAAACTCATGCATATTATCCTCCATACTTCTTGTATCGAGAATGATTGATGACAGGCAACAATTCTTTCAATTTTGAAATATTCTAATTGAGAGCCTACACTATAATTTTTCTACATAATTTCTTGATCAAAACCACTTTTGAAAAATATACATAGTATATATTTTCAAAAGTGGTTTTGATCACTTAATTTTTGGTTCTAAAGTTTTGTAGAATGTCTATCACAAAAATACTCATTTACACAGCAATACATTAGCATTTGTAATATAATGTGCCAGATAGAAGAGAAAAAATTCTGTCAAATGAAAAAACTAAATTAATTAAAAAGTTTATCAAAAATTAAATAAATATGTGTCAAATACTACTTTAAATAATGCAATTTATTTTGATAATATGCTGGCAGATAACTAGCCCCTCAAATTTTTCCAGTATTATCCACTGGGGCCATCAAAATGTGGTCAGTGCCGCATATAAAACCTAAAAGCACCAAAAATTCAAGAATTCCAGAAATTTTTTATTTTTTATAAAACTTGTATAAATTTTTTTATTAAATATATCATATGAAGTTATTTATTGTTTGATTTTATTGATCATAAGCGGACTAAACCAAGCCTAAATAGTTCTTATTACTATTAATAAAATCTGGAATTTTATATAATAAATGAAATATAGTTTAGCTTAAAAAATTAATTAAAAAATAAAACCATAAAAATTAAAATCTGATTTAGTAAAATAGCATCATTTTAGGTTTCCTATGCTTTTTCCAATTTGATATTCAATGTTCAATTTAAAATTTTACATCAGTTATAATACATAAATATCCCAATATTGTTAATAATCATTCTTATAATCTTATTTTCAGAAAAGAGTGGGAACCCAGTTATTTTGAAACATTTAAAAATATCCTTTGTTCTCCTAAAAACAAATTTTTGGTATTAGTTTTCTATAAATATTTTATGTCATATTATATAAATAAGTTTTGTGTATGATTTTTATAAAATACTGGAAAACATTTGTGAAAAATTACCAAACATTAAATAAACAGGACATTCACATATGATAAAAAATTATATAAAATTTATCCTAAAATATTTTTAAAAGGGTATTGGATATTAGAGTAACATAAGCCTTCCATGGACAGCTATATAAAATCTAAAATGAATTGGTGTTAATATCATTTGTGTACTACAGGATTATTATTTTCCCCTCACATATAGCCAGCACTAGATTAAGACAATTGAATATGGAGCCCTAGTCCATACAGTTTAGTGAGGTCTGTAAAACATAATAACATCAAATTATACTCCATTCACTCCCTCCACTAAGGTACCTACTCATAGACACTTTGCACCAATGTCTATATTGACCAATCATTACCCTTTGTAAAAATTGTGTCGGTAGGGTTAAGGATTAATTGTTATCTTTATACAACATTGTCCAGATGTATCAAGGTATATGGTAATAGACTATTAGCTACCAGGTAATGGTATCTATGCCCTATGGTTATAGAGGATATCTTACAATCAAATAGCTTATGCAAGACTGTAACTCTAGGAATGTTTAATTAATATTTAAAACTTGTCAGCAAAATGTTAAGCAATATTATATAGTAAAAAAACTTAATGTGAATCCAGTTCTTACTAATAGAGAAAGGGATATTGATTGTATAGAAAGATGTCATTCTGAATACATTTTTATGGGTCATGAGGGAGATTAATTAAAATGGGGATATCAACTACTTATAGTGAGATGTAATCTGCTAATGTAATCTGCATTATACTTTGGGTGCATGGATTCTATTGGTGCAAACAATTCAATACAACGTGGTTATGTAGTGAGTGATAGATAATAGTTATTCATATTTATTGAGATAAGTAGTCGTAAATATTCAGTCATGGTTGCTAGATGTATGATTGACAATTCAGACTCTGATTCATCAATAGACAAAGCTTCTAATTCTGATCATCTTGAAAGAGAAACTTCAAGCGAATCTTCTGAGGAGTCTGATAGTGGAGATGATAATCCACCTTTCTTCACATCTTGCAATGGCCTTATTCAATGGGAGCAGCAGCCTCCTGCACCTCAGCAACCAAACTGGAAGCAGGTAAATCAGGGTCAGTGGGTGGTGGAAGACATTGTGCATCCAATTCGAAACAGTGCTCATAACATCACTACTGACAACTTTTTTACAAGTTTACCATTGGCAGACTCTTTACTGAGACAAAATCTCACCCTATGCGGGACACTCTGCCAGAAAAAACCAGAGCTGCCCCCCCCCCCCCCAGATGCTGAAA